>JAVCKT010034746.1:0-22343 GCA_032273925.1 Rhynchotus rufescens
GAGATCTTTAAAACCCGCTTGGACGCAGCCCTGTGCCACGTGCTCTAGGTGACCCTGCGTGTGCAGGGGGTTGGACTTGATGACCTCTGAGGTCCCTTCCAACCTTGGGCATTCTATGATTCTATGATTCTATGAACTCCTGTTGCCTAATGCTGCAGTGATTTGAACTCCCTCCCTTCCCCCTCGTCAGGTCTCATATTCCCTGTTGCTGTGGGAGCTCTCTGGTGTCTCCTTAGGTTTCTTTTATTAAGATTTGATGTACAACAAGGAATCTTGTAGGGGATTGACTAAGGGCAGGCAGGTTGTGTGGGACTTTTTGTCTTAATCTTTGTAAGACCTGGTATTGTGAAGGCATTTGACATGCCCACCAACACAAACATAATGGAAATATAATGACATACTATTTTTAATTGGGCGTGTGAAAGAGAAGGAAAAAAGAAGAAGAAGAAGAAAAAGAGTGCCTGGCTGAACTAATGCCAGAGAGCTCAGGTAGGAATTTATTGTAGCAGCTCCCAGGACTGCCAATTGCCCATAGCAACATATTGTGTAGAAACTAGCATCTATTGTAGCGGTGATTAAAGGTCCAGTGAATGAAGGTAAAAGAGTAGTTGAACAGCTTGAGGAGAGAATAACACCTCCAGGTGGGCTTGAATTAACACAAGAAGCTTTGAGGGGAATTTGGTAGAACATTAGGGCAGATTATGGAAGGATAAAGATTTTGATGTTCCTTAAATGTCTGAGGGTTCAACATTTGTGAGTGTTTGTTCTGCAGAAAGCACTAAGAACCCCTTCAAAAGTGAGGCCTCTTCCAACCCTTAAACCTGAGCATCACTAAATCACTAACTATTTTACCTTGGTCAGCACTAAGTAGTCAAAAACAACTATCTAAGAATGCTGTGAACTCTGCACTTTGCCTCAGCTCTGCCCTGGCTCATTAGAAGTTATTGACTCAAAGAGGGAGATGCTGGATTTTCAGAATCACCTCTTTCAGCATTAAAAAGCTATGGTGCGGTGGGTGACTGACTGCTGCAATGACTTCCCAAAGGAGCTCCCTCCCATAGGAGGAAGAGTAGAAGGAAGAGGAGAAGACTCAAGAAGGATGCTGTGATTTACTATCTTGTAATATGCAAAAGAAAGCAACTGTCTTCCAAGACAGCTCTTGTTCTACTGCTGTTTTTCATGAGAAAGGAGGTGATGGTGTAGGAAGATTCCCAGGATAACATACATCTCTCCCTCCAGGTCTTCATGATATAGGAGGGGCTGACAAGTGTGAAATGATCTTTATCTTTCTAGAAAGAATTGTGGAGAAGAGTGTTGGGCAAAACAAAACAAATAAAGCTCATGTTCTGCTTGTAAGAAGGATCCTACTATTCTACCTATTCCCTGCTCCTGAAGAAAATGAGAATTTTCCTGTGATTTTATTTCAAGCCTGGGAAAGGAAAGCTTTAAACAATCTTCCTGGGAGGTCTTGATGAAACTGGGCTGTCAGAGAAGGCAGCCAGTTCCCCTTCTGATCTGAAATCCAGCTAATTAGCTCTGATGCACGGCCCTTCAGATCTGAGCAGGGCACGAAGCTGCCGAATCTGATATTTCCCGGCCTGTCAGTCCTCATGTGAAGTAAAGAACCAAGCTCCATCATAGTGAGGGAGCAGCGGGCCTAATGAGGCACCCCGGGGCAATTTGGCAAAGTGGGAAAGAGACCACCTTGATGGCAGAGCCCTCCTCACCCGACCTCCTGTTGGGAGGCTGAGGGCCGCTAATGGAGGGGTGATTCTTCCTTCACCCTCCCAAGGTCTCCGTGGAATTTCATGAAGGCCAAAAACAGGCTGAAACAGCAGGAAAAGAGAAGAAAAGCTGTCTTTTGAAAGGGCATAATTGCAGAGCTCAGGCTTTAAGCAGCATACTGGTCCTACCTCTGCAGGGCTTTGAGCTATAAGAGGATGCTACGTCATGATCTTGTGGAACAGGCAGAGACAGACATGAGTGTTTCCTCCATCTCTTGTCTGGGGCTTGGGTTAGGAACAACTACTTCTGGAAGCTCTTCTCTGCAGACACTTGGACATGCTAGCAGCTCTGGGGCAAAACTCTGCCTTGTTTGGACCAAGCCACAGACTATAATAATGAAATTAATCTCTCTCTAAAAGCAGTCCAAAATATATACTAAAAGGCATCAATAAACTCAGCATGTTGTCCTTTCTCATGGGAGGTTACTCCCATGTAGCAAATCTCTAGTCAGAAAAAAAGTGTCATGGGGACAATAACAAGCCTGGATGCAGGACCTGTACCCACAGAAAAGGGGCTGAGAAGTTTTTTCCTAAGGTGTAAATTGGAATTAGAGGAGAAATCAGACTGCTAAGCTCTACAGAGGGTCCATGTTCAGTCAGCACAGCATTCATTACAGATGTACTATAGCACTATTTTTCATAAAACCAAGGTATTGGGAGCTACAGCATCCTGTAGTTCAACCAGAACTCCAACAACCTCTTGCCAACATTCCATATTGACTTGCTAGATGTGCTGCCCAGATATAAGGTTGTGGGTCTGTTCAGATTGCACTGCAATTCAGACTATGTCAAACTCTCCATAAATTTGTGCCAGCGAACACACTGTCTGTCAGGCATGAGAGGAACGTCTGCTTTGGGGCTATGTCTCACTCTTGCAAAATAAGCCATGACCATAATGTCATTTTGACCCATCAGTTCTGTGAGAAGAGATAAAGCAGGGGAAAGAGAGAAGGTGTTTGCTGTGAAAGTCATCAGAACCAGTTCTAGTGAGAGCCATCAAGCATTGTTTTTCATTTCAGTGCCTCACTGGAAAAATCCCAGCCCAGAGAAAAGGCTTAACTAAAAGAAGCTGTAATGCAATATTATTCAGGTTATCTCACATTATGCTTCAGAGAGCATAAGATATTTACATTTCACATGGCTGAGTGTACCATACAGCTCCCTAGCAGCATCCTGGAAAGATTCTCACCTTGCCAACGAGCAGCTTCTATTTGAGAAGATGGGATTAACTGGAACAATGGTCTAACTGGACCACTTCTGATGTAAGACTTGCTTTGTAGGAGAACCAGTTCTGTTTTCTTGCCACACCATTGAAAACATATATCAAAGAAGATCAGAGTTCTTTGCCCCACAAAACTGAGAAAAGTATCACTGTTTGCATTAACTGATAGAGCACTTAAAAATAGACACCAGAAGTGCTGAATTTTGCTCAGATGGGTGCTTGCACAGATATAAAGAAAAACTCTTGGCACTTAGCACCCCTCTTGACCTAATTAGGAGATAGAAGGGCAGCTTGTACCTCAAAAAGTATTGAAGGGTAATCACATATTGGTACTAATACAACCTTTGCCACCCTCTTGCTCTGGTGCTGTACATGACCTGCCCAGTACCCACCTTGCTTTTTAATATGGAATGAATATTGTCTAAAAGACATAAATGCTGATCTTAAGCAAGATTTGCAGAGGGAGGATATGCCTTTTATGAAGAATAGGCGATGAGTATAATCCCTGCTGTAAATAGCCACTGGATGCACAAGATACTCGGATCATCCTACTGCTCTCCAGAAAAAGCAAGAAAATTCGGGAAGAGGAGAATGAAAAGGGACAGACCACAGCCCTCAGAGGTCTCTCATATCACTAGCAGGAACTCAGCCCTAATCAGATGCTCTGGTTAAGGACAAATGAACAGGAGGGGCTAAACTCTGAAGGAAATCTCTAGCCCTGTTTTCTGCAATTCTCCAAAGTTAACTAGGAGGCTGAAGGACCCTGTTTTTAGGTAGTGCTGTTGCAGGTTCCGGGTGCAGATATCTAATCTCTTCTCCTAGTAAAGGTGTGTAGTGTTTCAGTGTTTTCCTTGAGTTTATCTCTTACCTGCAGTGCCTTGGGCTCTGGTGGGATGAGGTCTGACCACAGTAACCAGTACAAGACTGACTTCATGTACTCATTTGGCTTAAACAGTTGAAAACTTCTTTTAGCATCAATAACCTAATTCTGAATAACATACAAATATCCATCTTCCAAACATTCCATCCCCACAACCACAAGTCACCAAGCAACACAGACCTGGTGCTAGCCTGGACCTCCCCTTGAACTGAACAGGAGCCACACTGGATCTTGCCTCTTCTCATTTCTGGGGCTAATTATTACCAGCTGCATAGCACCAGGCTTTTGCTTTTGCCTTTTCTGTCATGCTTGTTAGCATTGTTTCTCCCATCAGCTTTTCATCTCAATGGAGGCAATTGTGCCTGGCTGACATTTTAATTCTTTCCAGCTGCATCTGAACAAAATGACACAAACTAAGTGGAAGGGCTTGGGGAAGGGGGGAAAGGAAGCCCCCTGCCCCCTTGCACTGTCCCACAGGGAGGGTTTTGTGCTCAACACAGCTGACACTCATAAGACACCACCAAGAAAAGTTTGACATCACGCTGACAGCAGCAGAAATCACGAGTGCTCATGGCTGCTTTGGCCAGTGACTGGACATGCTGTGTCACTGCAGTGCTACCTCCCTGGGCTCATTACCCTGAAAAGCCCAGGTGGGAAAATAAGAGGCGAAGGATTTCCAAGGTCTCCCAGTAGAGCAGGGGCAGAATTTCAAGAATGGGGTGTCAAATGTTTCAGTGGATGAGTCTGTGGATGGCAGAGTTTTATCATGGATACACAGTCCTTTAGCAGCAGCAAATGTTGACTACAGTTCTTAAATCCAAGCACATTTGCCTTTAAATCCAAGCACATTAGCTTCAGAAACTAAGTCTTTTAGCTTAAGCTAGGCCAAAAAGAGATGTTAAAAGAGTAATTAAAGCACAGCAAAAAGTCCTAGAAGCTAGTATTAGCCACAGGGAATACGATTAGACTGGTTCAGTAAAGCAAAGGGCAACACAATTAGACTGATGTTGGAACAAGCCTGCCCTGAAAATAAAATTAGAGACATTTCCTTGCCACAGAATCACACAGAATCACAGAATGGTTAAGGTTGGAAGAGACCTGTCAAGATCATCTGGTCCAACCCCCTGCTCCAGCAGGGACACCCAGAGCATGTGGCACATGGTGGCATCAGGCAGATTTGGAAGACCTCCAGAGAAGGAGACTCCATGACCTCACATTTAGTCCTCTTCCCATCCACATTGACCTCCCTCCCAGGGGGTCTCTTGGCCCCCTTCTTCACATTTAGGACGAACATATTTTTTGACATTCAGCTACATTCTTTGTGTTGCACTTAGAAGGATCTTGCAAGGTGTGTTATCTCTTGCCTCTTGCAATGCCTGAAATTCATTCAGTCCTTTGCATGGCTGCTGTTTCCAGGTCCTCTTGGTCCCCAGCTACTCCTTAATGGTTAAGAGAGTGTCTGCACCATGTTCCATCCTTCCATGTGCAGCTATGGTTTTCATCTGAGCCAGCACTGGGTTACCTGGCTCAAACACAGGCAGCACTGTGACCACACCAACAGAATGGGCCAGTGTCCCCAGGCAATACAATGATCCCCTTTCTGCATTATCAAGAGACAGCAGCTGATGTAGGAGGTAGTAAGGAACTGGAGACTGGACGACCACAGAGGAATCAGATGCCAGTGCTGAAGCAAGTAGGTGGAAGAAAAGTGACACTCACAGACCTGGTACCCTGCAAACTGGCTCTCCTCACCTGAAATGCCTGTGGTTTCTCCATCCCAAAAGGTAGCCGGAGGAGTCAGAGAGCTCCCTAGCACAGGACCAGTGTTATGATCACATCTTACTTCAATAGCTTGGAAAATCCTCTTTCTCTCAACCCTCTCATCTCTTCATTATGGCACCCAAAGAGGTTTTGGGTCCCTTTTCTCATTGTCTTCTCCCAGGGGACAACTAACCATAATCAGCACCACTGTGCTGGTGGTTGGAAGTGGTTCAACTACATGGACATTTTATACACAAAGGATCAGTTCAGCAGTAGGAAAGAAAAGTGTTTGCGGCCATTTCTGCAGGTGCCTATTTCTCCTTTAAATGCAGAGAGAGGCAGGTGTATCCCAACCCACAGTCCTCAGGAATTTGACTTACTTTTAGTGGTGAAGAAAACAGCACAGAAGAGGGCCAAGATAATGAAGGGGAGGTTAAGATGTTTTTCTGAAAGTCTCAACATTTAATTTCTCAACTTCTTTGGAAACTCATACAAACAGCAGAGTTCCATTGTAGAAATAACCTCTGTTCCTTCCTTCCCCACACAATGTGGGGTGCAGACCCACTCCAGAGGTGAGGGAGCTCTGTCTGGAGGTCAGTCTGGAGACTCGAACACCAAGAAGAGAAAATATTATTCTAGTAGGTTTTCAAAGCACCCATTCTAACCTGCACGAAATGTCTTTAGGATATGCCGACCCAAAAAATGGGGATTGAGGGAGATGGGACTAGGGCAGGATTTTCAGCATTTGTTGTGATTTCCTTTTTTCTTTAAAGGTATATTTGAACAGCTCTCAGTGGGAGTCTGGAGCTGTGATCGCAGCTAGGCTTTCATCCGGCCGTGAAGCTTACGGTGCCTGCGTAAATCCACGCAAGCCCAAAATATCTGCACCCAAAACTCAACTCTGGGACGCTTGTTTATTTACTGAATTATTCTTCATGTCTGTACACCTTCATGAGTCAAACTTTGAGAGGAAGTGGCATAGGAAAGAGCAGAGGGTGAAGGAGATAATAAGTATTTTCCTGATTTAGAAAAGGCTGTTTTTTTTTGTTGGTTTTGTTTTGTTTTGTTTGTTTGTTTTTGTTTTTGTTTTTGTTTTTTTTTCCAGCAGAAAGGCTCTCTGACCATCAAGTCAAATTCCTTGAGGGTTTTAAAGGAACGAAACACTAGTCCTCTGTTATTTCCCTTAGAACCCTTTCACCTCAGGCTATGCTTTCTTGTTACGTTTTCTTTTACAGCACCATCAGCTTGAATGATTGCTTCTCATTCCTTGTCCTTTAACCCTTCCCAACTGTCCATTCTTGCCATATTTTGGGATAGTGCTGCAGAGTTGTGGTTAAATAGAGCAGGATAAAAAGGATCAGGGAAACATTTTTTTAAAAAAATCTCTCTTGGCTGTGTTGCTTTTAAACTGGATGCACTCTCCAAACCTGCTCTCAGGTTTTCATAGAGCTGTTTGACAGAATGGTCACAGATACTGTCCCCCACCCAGCACAGAGCCATGTCTGTGCAGGGTCTTTCCCTACCTCCAGGTTCCATAAGGAGAAGGAGTTGAGACAGGAATGCTTTGTTAGAAGAAATTTTGGAAAAAATCCCGAATCATGGAAGTGTTGAGCTTGGTATGGATCCCTGGAGATCCATTTGTCCTGCTCCAGCAGGGTCACCCAGAGCACATTGCCTGGGACTCTATCCAGCCGGGTTTTGAATCTCCAAGGATGGAGATGCCACAGCCATGTCTCTACTTTCAAATGCTAGATCTAAGAAACACTTTGGAATAATGTATATGCAAAAGAATATGCAGCAGAATATGCAGGCAGATGTGATGGATACTGAAAGTCCCCTGGAAATGTCCCCAGGCTCCTACACACAGTGTAGAGTAGGTTTTGACTCCTGAAATGCATCAGTAAGGATGAGGCAAAGACGTCGTAGAGGCTGCAGAGGAGAAGACTCTGATATTGCTGCCATGATGGGTGGAAAACTGCCTGTTTCTCAGCAAGCAGGGGCCACAGCAGACTGAAAAATAGCAGCATGCTGCAAACACATGGACAGCTTTGCTCTAGGCATGAAAATGAATAAGGCAGCAGTGGAGTTATCTAAGGGGAAGGACTTTCTGCCCGACTCAGCAAAGAGCAGGAAGGGCAGGAGGGGGAAGGGAGCATCGCTGCACTTTAATGAGCAGAGGTGAGATGCTCCGACATGGCACTTACTGCGCTTGAGGGACCCTCTGGGGATGATTACTCAAAATGACTTTCAGAAAATGCCACTGGGGTACTCCAGGCTCTGTGCAAAGTACACAGCGTGTACTTCTTTGCATGACGAGATTGACACCCTGATGATGAATGTCAACATGTCAACATTCTCTTTATGGGAAAAAGGGTAATCAACTTTGGATGCAAGAGTTTGGGCTGAATGCACATGGGCATGTTTTATATGGGGCCAGGTTCAGAAGTAGGCTGAGATGGACCTGCAACACTCACCAACACATCTCCCCATTTGCTTTAGGAGAACAAAGACTGCTTTGTGATGCAGATTCTAACAAACAGCCATGTCTTAGGGAGTTCCCAAAATCCTTTTCTTGACCCTAGGAATTAAATTGCAGAGCAGGGGGCTAGTCCTTTAACTCAAGCCCTGAAGCTGCAAAGGACTCAAAGCAGATGAGCATTATTCATGGTGTTTTGCAGCACAGCTGCATCAGGGAATCCCTCAAGTATGGCCAGAAGAGGTTGACCCCATGGGAGTCATTGGACCTCCATGCCACCAGAGCAGATATCCCACCAATACTACGTTCAGCCATGATGGCTCGCTTACCCTGGGATAAAAAGCGTAGTTTTCTCACTCTGATGCTTGCCTCCCTTCATGTGCAGGACCACAACCCCAAGCAGGTCTTCATGGAGGCACACCAAAATGCAGAGTGGTCAACAGGGCTTGCTTGCCAAGGAGAAAATGTAGGAAAAATGGGACCTCGGTAGAGAAGCTGGTCCTCAAGTAGATACTTCAAGCTATCTTGCATGCTTAGAGCTGCCAGCACAAGGCTCAGGAGCATTAGCTTCCTTGGAGGGGAAAAAATAATTTTTTTTAACAAGGACTGTGCAAGAAGGAGAGAAACTTCCTCCAGACTTTATGACATAATAGTAATAGCTGTGATTTGTATCTGAGACTTCAATCAAATTGCAACACCCCACCTACCTCAAAACCAAACCATTTTGTTTCCAAATCCAGTTTAATATGCTAAGCAACAGCAGTGTCAACACACTGTCAGGGAGGTCCTTCACAAAATACAAGTATTTATCCAAATAACTACGAATTACCTAATATCTTTCCTTACCACTTCTGAAACAGGAACACATTGTCCCTGTTAAGATCAGAGATTATTTCACTATGATGCCATGTCTTGACGAAAGAAAACAAAGATATAGTGGGCAAAAGAAACCCAAATTTCATTTCGGGATTCTCAGGATTCAATCAACACAAATTTCATTTCAGGATTCTTTTTTTTTTTTTAAATAAAAAAAGAAAAATCTTGTAACTCAGAAATTGCCTTGATTGTTTTTAATTTGTTTTGGCACAGAAATTTTCCTTTGCCTTCTGTTTTCAACACAAATTGATTTCAAAACTGAAGCTACAAACACATTAATACTGAAACACAATTACACCTTTATCTGGGGGATGCTCTTGCCTGCTCAGGAAACTTGGCTGATTTTGGCAGCAGCCCTGATGTTCCTGGTGGTGGGAATATATAAAATAAGGTGGTATTCCTGTCCTAACAAGCTGAGATTAATGCCTATCGTGACAGCTCCTTAACTGGGCAACATAAAAGTTTATAACAAGGCTTTATGCTTCTGTACCTGCAGGACTCAGAAGTTGCTTGCCTGAAATGTCAGGGGATTTCTTCTTGGTTCCTGCAATCCCTGTTCTCTTTTTTTTTTTTTTGTCAAAATAGACATTGGTGTCATTCTTATCACTTAAGTCTACACGCTTAAAAAAGTCAACATTTATTTCAAGTATTCCCTCTATCATGAAGGAAAATACCTGCAGAGGGTAATCCATTCAAACCACTCTGGATATGTATGTTAGATAGTTTGAATCAACCCACATAAATGTCTTTCTCTTTGCTCACTAGAGAAGAAGCCTTGGATACTCAAACCAGAGTCTTTCAAAGACAAACATATTTTCTATTCCAGTATTTTACATTTCCATAGACTTTTATCTCTTGTGAGTGCTTAGAAAGCTATTACGTTACTTTTCAGACTAATTCTCTTTTCCAATTACTCTGTGCATAAACACAGATAGGCTTTGTTTCTAATCATGGGCCAAAAGAAAGACTTAGGGGAAACAGCAGGAGTATTGCTTTAGAAATATGAAAACATAATAGATTTTCATGGTTTGGAATAATGCTGAAGTTAATCCTGCAAGGTTTTCAGGTTCTTTTCTTTTGTTTTTTTTACTTGTCAGCTTTCTTTGTTACACAGTTGACCATCTGAAATTCACTCAGCAGTTATCAGACTTTAGACACAGAGTGACCAGTGTATATGGAAACAAGTCGCTCAGAAAAAGAGCAGCTAAGATTGAAGGCCTTGGAGCTGGTCTGCAAAGTATCTCTTCTCCTTTCTGTAAATTCTAAGTATCTCCTTAGGAGAGATAAGGATAGATAAATTAAAAATGGGGCTGCTTAGGATGTCAGTGCGGTTAAGTTCCATGGATCTTTCAGTAGAACATTCCAGGCAATGACAAAAATAAAGCCAAGTTACAACCTTATTTGACTAATATCTTGGTGTATCCATTAGAGTTACACATAAGGATGAAGCTGGGATTCCAGAGTTCAAAGAATGACTTCCTAATATTTGAAAGAAAGCGAAGCAGAGAGCAGGAAATGATTCAGTTAGGTTTATCCATCTCTGAATGTCTGACCTTGAGGGGATGAACATGGATACGGTCAATAATTTGGATCATTCTAGTTGGAAACTGGAGCAACTCCAGTGACACCAACATTACCGGTGTGAATGAAAATAGACTCTGGTTGTATCCTTATAGTTTCCAAACTGTAGTTGCAGCTCCATGGTGATGAGGAAGTGAAAAGCATCTCCTTAAGAGTCCCCATCCCGTGTCTTAAGTTTAATACCATGCTCATCTCTAGGATCACAGTCTGCTTACGCTTATTTTCACAAAAGGGCAAAATTCATACATACATAAATACATACAATACATACATACATAAAAGGCACATTCTATACAGATTAAGGAGTCATGCTGTCCTCAGAGGAGAAGCAAGGCCACACACATCATCTGTCAAAACCCTGCACCAAGGTATGAAAGGGACTGAGCAGTGGGGACTGGGCTCTCCATAGGGCAGCTTTGAGTACCTGGGGCTAGAGAAGCTGATTTTCATCAGAGCAAGCACTTTCTGGCAGCAGCTACTTTTGTTTATCAAGTTCCTGGTAGCTACACAAATTAGAGGCTGGATCATTAGTTTCACAATGACCCGGAATGCTGATTTATTTAATGAATGTAAATGGTCTTTCGCTAGCTAATTAAATTAGGGAAATGAGAACTGTTGTTAATAAAATGGATAGAAAGAGGGAAATAGCTTCTGTACCCCAAAGACAGCTGTAATATAGGGACTGTCATGATCCTGCCCCCTCTAAAAGTTCTCTCAACAATGTTTCTGTCCTTAAGGGCAGGCTTTAAAGCATGATTTGTGATCAGCTATGGGTTTAGCATGTCTATAAAGGTCCTGAACCAGGATAGAGGATAGATTCAGGAGAGAAAAGGTTTATATCTGTAGCTACACCTGTGTGGATACAGACTAAGCTGAGTGGTCTCCTTCAGCTCCATTAATGTAAACAGGATCATTTACATAATTAGCAAAATGAGCTATTTACATCCATTTCCACTGCATGTAACAGGAGGCTGTTTTTCAGTGTTTTGGAAATCCTTTGATTTGAAAACTTTCCTGTTCCAGACTGGCTGCTTACAGAAGTACATCACAGACCTTCAGTGCCAATGGCCAAGTCCAACATCCCATATGTCCTGTCTCGACCTTTTAATACATAGCCCGACATGGAAAAACTGCTTTCACATTAAGGGCCACGTAGATGTCCCCCAGCCATACACTTGGGAAAGACATTTAAAAACTGTAGCACAATTCCAAGAATGGATTCCATGTCTGTTGTAAAACTGTAATGAGTTGTGATTCTTTGGGGCATCACTACAAAGGACCCGGGAGTGTCACAGAGCCTGAAATCTTTCTTCCTAAATGGTCCTCAGCAAAATTTCAGTCTTCCAAGCAGAATTCTCAATAAATTACATATTTTGTAGATACTACTATTCTCGGGGACGTCCTCTCATCTAATTCAACAGCAGCAATAGAAGAATCCTTGAAGTATCAGAATGGTTAAATGCTAGGTAATAAATCTTAATAATTCCTTTCAGATGAGGCATGGATATGCCTAAGATAATAGAGCTCATACAGGAAAGGCATTTATTTCCTGCCAAGAAACATAACTAAAGACCAAAGTGCCCTTTGACAGGTTTATATTCCACACATTCATTGTCATCCCTGTAGGGCATATTAGTCCAACCATATATTACTCAAGATTCCTCTTAATAAGCAACTTAAAACCTTTAATAGCCTTTTGTAAACTCTTAGGGAGTCGAGCAATAACAGAAATATCACTCCACACCCTCCATCCAGAGCATCTACAAACAGATTGCTATTCTTAGGAAATAAATCAAATATGATACTCAAAGCTTTAGGGAAATAATTTTCATCAATTAATCAATTAAACCATGTAAATAAACAGAGTCTTCAAATCAAATCGAGTCAGCATAAATAACTCATCACGAAAGGACACTCCTTGCCTGGAGGTTGTGAAGGACGTCATGACATCCGTAACAGTTATTAATAGGAGCGAGTCTGTGAAGATTTAAGTCAGTGCTTGAATTTTCAGGACCATCTATCAATATGGAAAGCAATAATTGGAAAGTAGTGATGATTAATATGCCTGATTAATTGCACAACCAGGAAACAGGCTATGAAATGACGGAGTCTTTCAGGCACACATGATCCTATACTCCACAACCAACAGAACAAAGCAAACACAAATAGGATTAAACAAGTGAAATGGGAAAACCAAATTTAACTAAACATATGCAAAATGTCACAGACACCTCCATCCTGTATCCTTCTCAACATCAGCAAGAGAAACATAAAATTAAAAGGCTGAAGGAGATAAATGATGCATCCCTAACAAATCAAAGGAAACTCCCAGCACTGGCCCTTACAACTCCCTTTGATATGCAGGCCAGCTGTGTAGAGCAAACATAAAGTCATTAAGGCCACCTTTGGGATGTTTCGGAACAGGCTGCAGGCTGTTTTACTCCAGTTCAACATGTGAAAATGATTATGTGAATTACTGTTGAAGAGGGGCTCATTCCATTGCTTCTCGCATACCCCCACATCTGCTTTGCTCCTCAATGAGTCTCGCAAGAGAGGAGGAGGATTTCTCTTGGCTGTAGTTGTGTCTCCTCGGCTGCAAGAGGGAGCATCAGCTGTATTTTTTGTTGGCAAAGCAGATGTAGTTATTCCCTTCCCCACTTCTTCTCCACCCCAAAATACTTTCTCCTTTCTGGCTGCATGCTTCCCCTTTGAGTTGGTCCCATGCAGCTGCCAGGGGGTACCCATGAACTAAACCGAATTAAGTGATCCAAGGTAAAAATAGGAAAAAAAAAAAGGGGGGTGGGTTATAGGGTTATAGGAGGAGGTTGTAAACTGTGGAAGGGTGATAGGCATCCTTAGGAAGGGAATCAGCTGAAGTCCTCAGGAACAACATTCTTCCTCCAGGAAAAACATCTCTGGATGTTTGACGGGAACTGTTGCCTCCTCCCTAGCCAGAGGTTGGGTGTCTTTCTGTGCACTCAGGCCACTATTTTTTCATCCATATTAATCCATATTTTTGTTTTCCTCTTTACTGGAGACGGATACTGGCCCTGCAAACACAGTGTCTTCCGAGAACATTACAATGTGTATATGATTTTTTCCTTGTCTTTTATTCAGGGGACTACTTTAAAATATGATCAAAAACAGCAGCTCTCAGCCATTGGGTTCTCATACTTCTATTTTTGTGTTATTTTATCACAGCAGGAATTGAGTGCTAGCTCACAGCCCTTATTTAAAAAGAAAGCGAGAAATACCTCCTCTAATGTTCCACCTTCCCTGAGAGCACATTAGCAAGGGAGTATTTCCATTGTCAGTGCAACCTAATGGTTTTTCTAGCAGAGAGAGTTGTTTACTGCAAGTTTATGCAAGATGCAGAATTTTCGATTTGGAATCCAATTCATCCCTACCATGGAGCCCAGAAGATACATGGAATGGAGCAAAAAGGAGTGAATAATATCTCATTAACTGCTGGTCTTCTGACCAACAAGCACAGCTCCCCTGCACAGGTGTCCATCACAGCTCTTTGCCTTTTCCTGTCTCTTTGCAATGGCCCAGCTCTTGCAGCAGTGACATTCATGTCTAATTAGATGTTTGGAGTCACCAATATTGTGCCCTTTTCACAAGAAAGGCTTTCCAAAGTATATAAAGCTCAATGTAAATTGGATCATATAAGGACCATGTAGGGGATGTTCCTGAGCACTTCCAGGGCTTACTAGCTATTGAATGTGATCCTCTTCATCTGTCTGTCATCTTCATTCTGTTCATCCTCTTTATGCCAATACCGATGGATAATTTTAGATGAAGAGATTTAATACTAGCTGAACAAGAACAAGGGAAAAGTCTAAATGAAAGGTGCTCCCATAAAGCCATCTTAACTCAATGAGAATGACTTCACTACTGCAATTTATCCTTTTCCTCCCCCACCCTCTTATATAGAAGATAAAAATTTCCTTGTGAGAAAAAAAGTGGAAATGGAGAAACTGACCACCTATGCAAAAACACGGGTCAATTCCTTCCTGCTCCATGTTCAACTATAAAGAGGACCTATACACAATGGCTCTTCAGCATCTATTGTTCAGCCTGTCAGAGCCACTTCTGCAAAGCCCCAGACAAATGCAAACTGATGGAAAAGCCATTTCCAACTCAGCAATCACTCGCATTAACCAGTATCTGTGAACCACAGATCTTTGGACTGTTTTCCCAGAAGGAAAAAACTTACAGGTGAGTTACAGCCACAATGGAACAGTTAGATCCAAGCCAGAATGACAGCAGAGCCTCTCAGGTCTCATTGCTTAAAGAAAAAGATTGCAGGAAAGCAGAGGTTCATGCAGAGAGGAAGTTAACCCTCATCTCCCCTTCCTGCTGGGAGCTCTGTACACCGAAGCAAGCAAGAACAGAAGCTGTAAGGAGGGAGATTGGGGTGGGAAAAGGGGAAACATATAGAGTTTTGCAGAGTGGCAGCAGAGTTTCTCCTTTCTCAGAACACAACCAATATTATTCTCACACTTGGGATACTGAAGTAAGAAATGAGCATAGGGGTATGATGCTGGTTGATGTATTTTGTATGTCCATAAAGTCACGCTGGAGAACACTGGCAGGAACGTCAAAAGACTCCACTGATACCACAGAGCAGTATTTGTTTCTTTCTTAAAAGCCAAAAAACATCTAACTTGCTTCTTATGATATCTTGTGCATGATGCCATACAGTGTTTTTCCCTTTGCAACTACATCCAGTTGAAAGTTAGTCTAAATTAGCCTCTAACCTGATCTTGAAAAGAAGAGACATTTACTTCCTCTCTGCAGCCACTTGGAACATGCTCTTTGCACATCTTCCCTCCAGCCCCCTTTCCTTAGATTAGATAGCCCCTTTATCATGTTTTTACCCCAGAATGTGCTATTAGATCATTTAAGGTTCATGTTGCTTCATCTCAGGTAGAGCTATGTTTAAGGCATATTCTTTCAAGTTGCCTCCTCTAGCCCTGCTTCAAACTGCTTGTATTTCATCTGGATAGGGCCTTCTGCTTACTGCAAGCTATCAGGAGTGTGGAAAAAGCCTTTCTGTTAGGCAGCAGGTTAATAAAATCCCCACCAACTTGAGGTGGCCCTTAGTTGAGAGCAGAGAGACCTGCAGACTTGGGAAGATGCTCATGGCATCACCACATTGAGGACCAAGATGGATGAGAGTTACTTAGGGAGAAGGATGAAGGCAGAAGAAGAAAAGAAAAATGCAGGAAATCTCCATTAAAACACACACGCAAACAAAAGAAAAAATAACTTTTTTTTTGTAAGTAAAGCTCTGAAAATTCACTCCTCAGATGAGATGTCTGAAGGCGAGATTTCCCAATGGTATGAGCCTGGCATGGAAAATGTTAGCACAGCTATTAACTGGCAGCCTGAGGAGGTGGTTTGCAAAGCAGCCCCTCTGGTGCAATACAGAGAAATGAGCCTTCCCAGCAGTTATTGTGGGAAGAAAACAAATTTGCTAGATTAAGAGGCAAACACAGCTCTCTCACAGCAGCCCTGATCAGGAATAATTCCACTATTTCCATTTAGCTAATCCAAATTTGCACTGAAGTTACCAGAATTTGGCCCTGATCCTTTAAAAGCATTTCCAAGTTAAGCTAAAGAAATACATGTAGGACAAGCCTTGCTTTCTCTAATCAGATTATTTTCCACCTTACAAGGAGCTGTTGCTGAACTTGACCAATTTGCTCCCCTTTGTCCACAAATTGTAGTTCTCCAAAGAATGCGATTTTATGCTTAGACACAAAGGAAGACGAAAATTACTCCCCAGTTAGCAAAAACTACTGCTACACTCTGGTAATTTTAAAAGTGATCCACTAAACAAAGATTCTTTTTTTCTCACTGGCTTTCTTCCCATGACCTCCACCTCAGAGACATTCATGAACTAACTCCCAAATAAGGCACTTCCAAACGCTTAGGAGTGGTTTTAAAATCACAAATCTGAACCTAGCAATGAGACCAACAAGCAAAATACAAAGCAAAGCCCCTCTCCCAAAAGAACCAAGGCACACATTCATGCCATGCCTTAGATGCTTGCATTTTGTCCCCTGGTCTTGTTTATACGAGCAGTAAACAGGAAGATGGGCTCCTGTGGATATTTGTGTTTGATCTGGAAGGATATTGCAATAATAACTGCGCAGGGCACCAGCCCAAAAGATTATCCCAAGCCAAACCAATCAAACTTTTCCCACCCCGCAGCTGTCCAAGCGGAATCATTTTCCTGACCTTCGTGTTTTGCCACATGCCGTGCAGGGATGATGCTGCCCACTTGGCTGATCCGGCCTCCAAGGGAATTCTGCCTGTGTCCCCGCTTTCCCCTTCCCCACAGGGCCATGGATGTGATATAAAAGCAATCAAAGCTGAGAAGCTCCATCCTCTTGGAATAAACAGGAAATCCTTTCTAATAAATATGTGAAATGGAGGTATCACAAGGAAGCTGCCTGGGCTAAATCCTGTGCCCGATATGATGGTGCAAGCAAGGATGGTGCAAGCAAGGCTGAGGAAAAGGATGGCAAAGAACAGCCATTCACATGAAAAGAAAGTTTGCTTCAGCTGAGGCTGATTAGCAGGAGGAAGAGCATTTTCTCCCACTTTCAGGAGCCAGGTAACACTTTGTTGTGGTTAAGCTTTCCCTGGAAACACCAGTTCTTCCATGTGGGAATATGGTCCTTTCTGAGCTTCTGCCATTCCCATACTTTCCTATAATGTCCTCACAGTCACGTTCTTCTTTCCGTGTTTTTAGTATGGGATTATTAGATCATTAATTCAAAGGTGACCAAGGAATGACAGGGATTGTGGATCTGAGGCCAAGTTTCCATCTAATGTTTTGGACAACACTTAGGAAATGTCCCTTAGCCAAAATGCTGCAACAGGAAAGGTGTTTTGCTGGGAAACTACAAATGTGAGACTAAAATTGAAATCCTTCCAGGAGGAATCCAGGAGGAAAGAGTGCACTGAAATGAAGGTAGGCACAGAAATAACAGAGAGGTGAGTAAACTCCTGGACAATATGGCCAGGTGATGGCTTCTCCTTTTGGAAATTAAAAACTAGCATTTCCTTGGAAAACCCACTTAAGCAAATTGTTATTAACTGGAGAATATGACATCATCTAATAAAACCTTCTGACATGAACATGCAAGAAATTTGAAACAGCTTCTTCTGTCTGATGAGTGGAAAAAAGTGTGTTCTCTCCTCACCTGAAAGATGGAAACCTTCAAAGGGATGGACTTCAGTGTGGATGTTTACCAGAATAAAAGTGGAATCACTCTCAGTGATCCCTCCCAAGCAGCATAAAAGTCTGATTTTTTAGAGTGAAAAGGACATTTTGAGGTAAATCCTGGACCTTTGCACAAGGATTTAATCTGGCCATGCCCAACGGTAATCTGAGATAAAAGCTAATTCAACAGCAAATTCTCTCCACTCTATTTGTTTTGGTTGACACTCTTATATCCAGGAGTCCTGGGCCATCATAAATTGCAGACAGTTAGGGTTTGATTTTGCAAAACCCTCTATACCCAGAACTTTCTCACACAGTGACTTCTTTGACCTCATTGGGCCCGATGACGTGAAACTCAGCAATTTTCTAGGCCTCAGACCCTGACCTGACAGAAGCATGGGAAAGCAAATGCTCCTCTCAAGGGCATTTCTATGTAGGAAGCCCAACGGACCTTGAAAGCTACAAGAACACCACAATTTTGTGTCGTGAATAATGAATGTCTCTGTCAGTGCAAAGAGCACTTTGCTGTCGTCAGTGCAAAGTTAACAACTTCGTTAGGGCAGATATTCTATATCCATCCCTTTTCTTTCTTTTTTTTTTTTCCCCTCTTGGAATCCTCAGTGGGGAGATTTCATTAAAAGAGCATTAGAGTATGGGTATTCGCTGCATTTACAGCATATAATTGGCTGAAATGAATTATGAGCTATAATGTTGGCTGCCAGGACGCAAGGTGCTTCTGATGAATTTAAGGGAGATGCCACGTGAGTTGTTGTAATAATGACTCTTTTTCCCCTGAGAGTCCACAGAATCTGTTCTTTGACTGCATGAAGACTCCTGGAAATTACAGGTCTTTAATGAGCAAATTCCTACTAATAAATCAGAGCGGGATCTCCCCATTTTACTGCACCACAGGCAGCCTGTCTGCCATATGACTGCATCCTGGGCAAAGCAAAAACAATGGGCTGCCAACAGGGAAATTCCCACTGACCCCAAGGCGAGGGCAGGATCCCTGACTGGAAACTGAAAAGATTTAAGACTTGAGGGGATTAATGGCCGTTTGCTGCATTCAGCAAATTTAGGGATGGAGACGTGTTCTCTGAGGACGTGGGTTAGTCCTTACCCTTCAAATAGTGAATGGGGGGAAAAAGAACTTCTCATCCCACCCCAAATTCCTCAGAAATAACCCAGGCAGCCCTATATGGACCCACCTATTCCCAGGTAAGTGCCCTATGCATTTTGCTTCTTACTCCCAGGAGGACACAAGCCCTATGCAACTTGGTCTGAGCTCATCACTGATCCTGCTTGAAACAGGAGATTGGACTGAGACCTCCTGGGGTCCCTTCCATACAGAATTATCCTACGAGCCTGTGAAAGATAGGCCCTTCATGCTAAATATCTCTCCCCGTATCCTTCAAGCACATAGCTGGTGATAGTTGGGCATGTCCCAAACATGTCAAGGAAGGGGAGGGATCCTGCTGTCCCATGTGATCTCTCTGAAGTGAGACAGCAAGTCTGCAGGCAGGGTTTATCCTTGCTAACTACAGACAAGACATGAGATTATGGATCTTTATAGCCTTTGTGTTGGTCCTTATGGCCTTGCAGTGCAATTCACATCAGGTTGTCCCATCTACATTAGTCATGTTGTCTCCCTTTGTAAGCAGTGAGGAGACCAACGGTCATATCCAGGCCCAGATCATTTCATAAGAAAACTCTGCTTCACTTTGAGGGTGGGTGAACATTGGCCCAAGTTGCCCAGAGGGGC
Organism: Rhynchotus rufescens; assembly: GCA_032273925.1. Classification (NCBI taxonomy): domain Eukaryota; kingdom Metazoa; phylum Chordata; class Aves; order Tinamiformes; family Tinamidae; genus Rhynchotus; species Rhynchotus rufescens. The sequence goes on from JAVCKT010034746.1 coordinate 19,583, forward strand.
TCCTGGTAGAGTCTCCATCCTTAGAAACATTCACAACCCAACTGTGCACAGTCTTTGACAAACTACTCCAGGTCACCCTGCCTGAGCAGAGAGTTTGAACCAAATGTTCTCCAGAGGTCCTTTCCAGCTCCAACTGTTCTGTGTTTGTGTGATCTCACCTAAGAGGTCCAGTATATGAAGAGCCCTCTAAAAGCCCTCTCTCACATGACTGCAAGGAGAACACAGAGAGATTAATTTAGATAGACTTATGTATACTGCATAGTTCTGCAGGCAAATTCACAGGTTATAGGACACGAGCACTTTGAAGAAAATTCACAGAATCACAGAATGGTTGAGGTTGGAAGGGACCTCTAGAGATCATCTACTCCAACCCTCCTGCTCAAACAGGGACACCCAGAGCACGGGGCACAGGGTGGCATCCAGGCAGGTTTTGGATGCAACTCCTAATCCCTCTAATTCCCTCCCATCTGTTTCATTTTTTTTTTTTAACATGAAGTGGAAATATTTTACACTGAAAAACAGGTTCACAACGTCACAGCTAGTGGCTAAAAAGGTGTTGGTGTATTGGCATTGCTAATGGCCAGCATGTTACTTAACTTTAAATTAATATTTCTTCCAAATTTTAACTTTGACTTCCAAAGAATGGGAACATCATGTGAACTCAGGTGATACGACTGTGGTCAATGAACTAGTAGCTGCGTGTTAAACAAACAGAACATCTCTGCATGACTTTACAAAGAAAGAAATCATTGCTGTGGCAGTAAATCAACAGAGCTGACTAGCAGAAAACACCCAGCCCAGCACACTCAAACCTCTTGCAGCTTTGCAGCCTTGAGCAAAGCACTGTATTTACAGCTGTTATCTTTTCACCTTAACCTTTGTAATATGATAGATTCATACTCAGATATGTGTTAGTGGCCCTGGAGCTTACTAGCTTGTAGGTGGAAAATACTGGGCACTCTTCAGAGAAAGTAAATAGCAGTATTGTAAAAACGTCTAAACTCCGCTGTAAATTGTGAGAAAGCTCCCTCTGTTATCAGACAAACCCTTGTTTCATCACCTCTTCTCAGGTGAGGAAGATGTTGCTCAGCACAAGTCAAAGCAATACGAATCAGCCCTCAGTATGCCCAGATGTCACCAAGGCCAGGCAAACTCTTTGAGCAGGATGAGGCTTGCCAAGTGAATCATTTCTTTCATTAATTTAAGGAAGAAACAAGTGAACTCAAGTCACCTGACTCTGGTAATGACAGTGGGATGCTCCTTCTCCCAGTAACCTCAGCTCTTCATGCCTCAAAGCCCTGGCCTTCCACCTTTCTCCTGGACTAAGATTCCTTCAGGAATTCCCCTCTGAATCCAAGAGGGCGTCTTTGAACTCAGGGTGTCACGAGAGCAAGGCCTGAAGGTTTACAGAGGCTAATCTGAGTTATATGAGCACAGTTCAAGGCAAATAAAGGTTGTGAAATGACAGATTAACTGAGTTTAGACAGGTTAGTCAGCAGGAGTGTCTTTTACTACACACTTGATAGAGCTGGAGAAAGTAAGCGAGACTTTGGGCCTGTCTATAGGGCTAAAGTGAGAGCAGCAAACTTTGAGACTTTAGGTTTAATTGTGCTTGGGTTTAATTGCACTTACACCAGTTAGAATAAAAGAGTTATAACATGTAAAGTAGAGGAAATGGTAATGTTATTTCCAAGGGATAGGGAGAGAAAAGCAGTTTATAATGTGTGCAGAGGACAACTGAGATCCTGAGATCCATTCATTTGTCCCATTTTAAAAATGCCCTTTAGACTATCAGAGCAGCTGGTGTTACACAAAGTGGCATGATCGAACAAGACATATTTTCCCTGGAAATCTCAGGGCTAGATCGAACTCATTCAGTGCTTTCTTTCCTTCATGCAATCTTCATCCTTAGGCTTAGGGTGTAACACATTTCTTATCGAATGGCTTTATAGACTAATCAAAATGTTCTGTAGATCTCACTCCTACTGATTTGTCTCTCATGACTACCTAGGTAATTACACGACCTTTATTCTTCTGTTACACAAGCATTTTGCAAGCGTTTACAAACTCACCTTTTCCCTTGGTAATGTAAACGCAGCAAAGATTTTGCATTTGGCTCTTATCAGCTGACTCCAGTCTAGAAGCTTCCCTGCCTGGGGTTAATCTTGCATCTCATGAACTTTGTGAACTCCTGGCAGCAGGTCAGGCAAGTTCATGACTGTTTACATCCATGTGCAAAGTTCACCAGGCTGAACAAAAGAAAAGGCTGGCAGAGTTTAGAGGACAGCAGTTACAATAAAACAGGACTCCTGAGGTGGAAAAAAAAAAAAAAGAGCTCCTTTGGGAGTGTTAAACTGTGCATGAAGGGAGCATGCACTGAAAAGGGTAGGTAACATATTCACACCAGCCCTTCTCAGTTTGCCTCCTGTCTCATCAGCCTGGGGAATTCGTTGCCAGGGGAGTAACTTAGCTCCTACACTGGAAAGACAAGAACTGAGATTTTCAAGAGACTGAAAAAGACAAACTTACACAGGCACTGTAACTCTCAAGATATTTTGTTTATTGCTAACTGCCTCCATGCTGCAGGATCTGTTCTATGGGCAAATTGAAGTGGAATTGGCTACGGGGAAAACCCTGCACTTCCCTTGTTCTATCTGAAGGTATCTGAGTTTATCCACCATCCAGGAGACAGAGCAAGGCTGAGCACTGGTCCTTTATTAACGTCGGCAGGAGCAAGTTTTATTCAGGTGCCGAAATCTTC
>JAVCKT010034747.1:0-12087 GCA_032273925.1 Rhynchotus rufescens
GAGACTAGAACAGCAGCACTGAAGGTTTAAAGGCAATCACATCCATTGCCTTCTTATCGTGGATAATACCTGTGGATTTTATTGTGTGTTAATACCCACAGTATTTTAAATATTTTTAAGTTTATTAAGCCATATCCTAAAGCTAGGTAGGTTTTTGGCTGTCCTGCTTAGCCAAAATGTTTTTTACAGGTTATTTCTACCCATTTATTTTGTGTTAGAGCTGCCTTATACCTTAGCTGGTTCTCCTCCCACTGTGTTTTTTGTTTACCCCCTGATATGTACAGAGTGTAAATGCATCTTCTTCATGCCATGAATTTTCTAGGTTGAAATAACAGAATCTAAGAAAGTAGGATTAGCAGGTATTTTAAACATGACCTACTTCAATATGCCTGTCTCCATAAATTAATAATGTTTCAAGTATACAAGAAAACACATAACAGGAAAAAACTTTCCAGTGTAAATTTATAATGTGTTGCCAGACCTCGTGACTTGTCCCAGGATCTCTACATTTTCATAAGTTCCAGCTCCTAGAGTCCTCTCTTTACTATATATATGTAAAAAAAAATCCTTTGTAATTTTGTTTTCTAGATTACAAGACAGAGAAAAGACTTCTGCTTTATTAACAGAAAACTGGTGAAAAGGTGAGCTCAGGGCAGAGCCAAGAATTAAGCACAGATTTCAGATTTTCTGAGTCATGGTCATTTGTTTTAGGCAGAAGGCTAGTTTTCTTCTCATTATTAAACTACTGGAAGCCTAAGCTATCTTTTAAAAATTGACACTGCACCTCAATAACAATGAAATAGCAAGAATGCTTGCAAGAAGCAATCTTAAAAGTTAAACCCTTCATCCTTCTAAAGTTAGTATCTGCCAAAACCTTGTCCCCAACTTACCATCAAAAAATTTCCAGGAAGCTAATTTAGAGTTCATACCAGTTTCTGTACACCAGAAAGAAGAGGAATCACAATACCAACATTACTTTCCAGACTTATCTTTCTGCTTGATCTCTAGTGCCAATAGCTCTGCAGCTTTTTCATCACACTTACTGACTTTATATCCCAGCTTTTCAGCATGAATCCTCTTGGCCATGAACTGCCCTTCGATCAATGCTCGTATCTCCACCTCCTTTGGAAAGTCCGAAACCTGTATCAAAGAAGGAATACATTAAGGTAACATGTACTTTATACAGCACACTACACCAAGTTGGAGAAGGGTTAGAATTACAGAACAAATTTATAGTTCATTATCCTTATTTTCACCTTGAAGTCTGATTTCAGCTCAGCCTCAGGTCTTCACTTATTCACACAAAGTGCTCCTAAAGACTCATGATAGAAAATGCAACCCACAGTACTGGTAGCCAACCTTTCAGTCTTAAAAATCAGTGCATGATAGAAAGATGTTCTTATTTTTGATCGTAAATTCTCTAAATATTCCCCAGCATTAAAGGCTACTTAGACAACTGCATCTCAAAGCATGTAATACTGAAGTGAGTGGACAAAACACAGATGCATTAGGCAATGTCACAAAGAAAGGTTTAAATCTATTTCTGTCCACATAAAAGTGTAACCACTTTATATCTGTTCATTATTGTATTTAATTTCTATGTGTAACACTTTTCTTTTGCCAACAACCACATTAGAGAGGCAACAGAAATAAGAAAATAATGAAGTACAAAGCAAATACAGGGAATCTTTCACAAAAACTTGATTTTTTCCATGCCCTACAGTAAGTGCCTACAATTTGGATAACAGCAAGAAGTGACTATGCATTCATTTAAACAGTGAGTGTTTAAGAGACTAAACTGCAAACACGAGATAGCATCAATCTCTGTTTATCTAAGTGAGGTCTAATCGACTGGGAGTCATGATTGATCAAAGACATCTGTTGAGTTTCGGTGTCACCTGGAAAGACACTGAAAAAACACATCCATTCCTCAAAAGAAAAAAATAAAAAGGAAAAAAAAAAAAAAGGATACAAAACCTTTCTTCTCCATAACACAATTTCTGCTTTAATTCCATTTAGGTATGGACTTAAAAACCACCACATGGCTTGTGGGTTACCCAAAGATGTGCGGGGCAGTAAAATAAGGTATTGTCTTTACATATCCATTCAGAGCCAGATGAAACATAGCCCAAAACAGCATCTGTGTGTCTGCAATTTAGAAGTTCTCAATAAGCTTAAAGCTAACCCTGCTTCAGGAACAGTGTTGATTCCAGTAAAACTGTTTTCATGCACAAGAAGTATTTCATAAAAAAAAAACCACCCTAGAGTTCTAGTTCAGGCTTCAAATTGCAGATGCTCTCAAGCTACAGACCAAATAATTCCTTAGGAAAATCATCCCAAGGACTTGCATCAATAAATGAAGCTCAAAAGCAAATATCTCAGATGAAAAAGATAATGGCAAAAGATATCAAGCCTTGACAGTACTTCTTCAAGGTTTTAGACACTAATGAGATTATTACTACCTTTTTGTTGTCTCGGTTGAATCTGTGAATCCCAACAGCTTCAGGAGTAATTTCCATCACATCAAAGTAGAAACCTGTATCAAGAAAAATTAAAGAGTCTTATGTTTTCACTGAGCTGAGAGTTGCATCCTTATTTCAGCACATAGATAAAATCACCATAAACATGTATCACCTACATGGAAAGAATATTTCAGCCTGCTTCATTAGAAAAAGCATTTCATTTTGGTAAAGTACCTCCCTGTGCACACACAAAAAGCACATAGCTTGTTTCTTAATTTCAGACCAGGTATTTATTGAATTTAAATTTATCACTATCAGTTTACAAAGATGTGAATCTAAAAGATAGCTGGAGCCAGACATGCTTAATAGTTCATTAAAAATCTGAACAATATAATAAGCAAGTCTAGATAACAGCAAGCATCCACATACACACAAGTAGGATAGATAACAAGAAATCTTAGAAATAATTTCAGGAGGTCCTATGCAAAGATGAAAAAAAAAGAACAAATGGTAGGTTAGTAAGAAGAGTACAGGAATAATGGGACACTTCATGCACTAGATTAGATTTTCTGAGCTTATTAGAGAGCACCAGATGTTACAAGCAGAACTGGTCTCTGAATAGATTTGATGAGACCTGAAGAAATGTAGTAATGTTTTGAGGATAATTAGAGAAAAGTGTGAAAAAGATTTTCTTTGTGCTGACAGCAAGAAAGATTGGTCAGAAAAGATATTCAAGAAAGGAGAGAAAAAAAAAACAGAAGAAAATGAGGACAAGAACTTGGCAGATTAGCTAAGGAACTACAGAGGGTCTCTAAGGTTCAGATCTCTGGAATAAGAACACACCATAGCTCTCCTATGAATATTATTCAATAGCTAAGAATAGTATTATGCTTTAGCATACATAACCTTAAATTAGATTCAATATTATATATTTTTCAAGTATGTTTTTTAATTGCCAGTTAGTAGCAGTGTGGGGCACAGATGTGTGTGGGCACTCCCAGGGTAGGCCCAGCTCAAACCTCCTTTCTGGCCCTGCTGCCACACTGGATCCAGTACATGAGGCTTTCAAGCCAAGTTTGTCTTCAGAATTTTCCTCCTATCTTCTCAAGTGCCTCCCACACACAACAGCAGCCTCATCTGTTTTCTGTTCCTCATTCCTGTTTCTTACTCCCGTTTCTCACATTAAGCCAACTTTGCCTTAACAGATGCCTCTGCCCATCTCCACATCTCTGAAGCCTCCAGTGGCATCTTCTGGCCCAACAGGAAGGCCAGGGGACAGGTGATAAAAGGGAGGAAGTCTCACCTGCTCCTTGCTTGTTTTGCTTCCCTCAGGAACTAAGACTTTACTGTGTTTTTACACATGAACTTCATTCTCAAGTAACCCAGAGGTTATCTGAGGATCCAGGTTACTGAAGATGACTTCCATGAAATGCCCATTCCAAAGGGGACTGAGTTCTCCAAGTGACAATAAAAAAAATAAAACTTCAATGCAATGGCATCCTTGAAATAACAATATTCTCATCAGCTTGCTTTTTCATTTCTTCTTCTTCTTCTATTGCTTTCTAAAGTGTTTGAATTTGGGGATTTGGATTAATTTCTTCCCATTTTCATCAACACCTGAATTGATTTGCCTTATAGTGAAAAAAGATGCCTTGCCATTTTAATACCTCATAGAGAATGGATTTCACAGACAACAGAAGTAAGTTTCTAAAAATGAAATCAGTGCTAACCTCTGTCAAGCAGTGCTTCACACTGTCAAGAAACTATATCTTAAATTCACTTTTCTGGGGAATGAAGTCTGCTACAATTTAAATATCTGGATGAAAAGCAAAGCAAAGCAAAGCAAAGCAAAGAAAAGAAAAAGAAGAAAGAAAGAAAGAAAGAAAGACTTTTCTAGCCAGGTCTTTTAATTAATTTTCCTCATATTAATTCAGGCCTAATACAACTGCAATGATTCCAAATCCATCCCTAAAATGGTTTAATTTTAATATTGACTACACACAGGCTAATCTCTCCTCAGCTTACTCCAGAGCTACATATCACACCTGAAAAATAGTAAATTTTAGGAAAGAAAGTAATAATAAACATTTTCAGGGGACTGTTAATAATTTTAAAATATTTTTCTTGTCATTTTGTTTAATTTGATTCACTTAGCATAACATGAGAAAAAACAGAGACGAGATTCCAACTCCAGCTGGGGAAAGTGCAAAAAATCTGCTTATTGTTTGATACTAGTATCACTGCTGTGTTCATACGCACTTAACAGGGTCATAAAATAACATTTGGAGATCAAAAACTTTGCAGACTGAGAAAGGGAGAATATGGAGCCACTTCAGTACACTTGGTTTGAGGCCTCAGAATAAAGCAGCAAACTTATTGGAAAGCCTCCTTCAGAAATCACTAGCTTTAAAATCCTACTCCTAACAGGCAATTAAAAGGCTTTCCATTGCCAAAATAGTTCCATAAATATATTTTTCTTATTTACTGAGGCCTATTTACTAATGGGAAATCCTATCATGACCCTCAGCCTACCAGGACAGTATTTCTTGAAGTACACATTAGGAGTTTTCCCTGCTCCAGTTAACTTAATGATTGGACTTCATCATGACCCAATTAAAATGTAGGTGCAAATCCCACAAAATTTTAAATGTGTCTAAGGAAACCCTGGAATTCCCAGCCTTGCTAAGGCTCATACCCAAATTTCCATTGTTTCCAGCAACAGTAGACGTTAGGGCTTTGGAGAATTCATCCCAGGAGCCTGAAGCACAGTCATCTCTGATCCTCTCTCTCATCAGAGACCCGTTCTTAAAACTAAAACACACAAACATACCACAGGCATTTGCCAAACCATTTCGTCCTAGATTTTTAAATGTAATTTCCTGTTTTACTTAGCATTGCTAATTTATTATATCAGATGAATATAGCTGTGCAAACTAAAATGCAATCATCTCTTCCTTATGCAAAGGAGTGGAGAGGGAAGGAAATAAGGTAAGAAAGAATGGAAATATTATGGGACCCATTGAGGAACAGTGCAGAGATGCTGGGATAGCCCAGTGAGTCAGTTCAGATGCAGTCTGGCTGGCTCCATCTGCAGATGGAGCTAATTACTTGAGGGAGAAGTTCTTGAGAAGTTCTTGAGTTTCTTGAGGGAGAAGTTCTTGAGTTTCACAGAACTCGAGTCCTGTGCTGTGAGGCAGTGCTACCATAAGCAGCCATGGGTCACTCTGGCAAAGCTGATGCTAAAAAGCTCAGCCAGAGATGACTCTGTGAGGAGGAGTAAGAGTGGCCCCACATTATATTCCTGATATCAGGAACATGGTGCTGGCACAGAGCCAGCTTGGGTCCACTAAGATTTACGAGCTCTAGCTCTTGGCCATGATCTGGCAAAGAAAAGCAGCCCAGCTGCATGTGCATGGTTCTGCTCCAAGGCTCCTAACTCATACTGGACCAAAACTGGCTCTGCTTTGAGCACAAGTAATCCAGACACCGAACAATTAAAATTGTTTGTAAAAAATGCATCTGCTCAGTGCCTATAATCTGTGCACCCCCTATGCCTTCACCTCCTTGGTCTCCTCTGTGAATATAACACTCCTGCATTTACTGCAGCATTTGACTCTGCCCCAAAGGAAAGCAGTTTGAATACTGAAGATATCTGAAGATACTGCCCTAATAACCTCAACTTTACTAACACTGTTCCCACATCCTACAGGATCCTATTAATGTACGTTATAGATAAAAGGCAGATTTGAGCTTTGCTGAAGTTTTAAGTTTGGTTTTGTTGTGTTAGAGGTAAGGAGTAGTCAGGATCAGAGGGAACAGACTAAGTTAATCACAAATGACATCAAATCTGCACTTCAGACACAACTTTTTTGAGTTACAAGCTATTTTACACATCTTTTATTTTGGAATAAAGGAAACAATGTTACTATGAGAAATAAGCAATAGTCCAAATAGTGTGTACGTGTATATATATCTATTTATATTTGTGTATGTATATATCTGTGTGTGTGTACATATGTGAGAGCCTCAAGAGGGCTGCATCAACATATTCACAACTAAAGTGTTGCCCATTTCTGAGGACCTTCCCAAGCAATAAAGATGCTTGATTCCAAATTATAAAGAGGGCTGCAGGGCCCCATCCATTCTCCCCTGCTAATAAAATTTGGGTTTCTCTGCACCCCTGGGGATTTAGACATAAACTTTTCTGTGTATTACTTGTAAATACATGCCTAGGTGGTCAGCCCATTTTGAAACTTTTCCCCTCTCAAATACAGTGACTCAGGGAGGAACAGCACAGCTTTACCCATCTTTCCACCAATTTGGCTGGCTAGGGGTCATGCTATTCCCTAACTGCAGCAACCAAATGCTACCATGAGGGCCATTCTCACAGCTGGGCTTCTTGAGATCTCAGTATTTTCCACATGCAGAGCCTAATGTGTCTCTGACCAGCAGTGAGCATCCTCCTCTACAAGAAAGGGAATCTTCACCTACGCTGTTATGTCCCCCCTGGACCACTAGAACAGCACAGAAGTTACAAAGTCTGGTCAAGTGCCTGACATTTCCCCTTATTACATTTCAGATGATTGTTATTCCTGTACATTAAATATATTGCCTTAGATGCAAAGTGAGTTGACCCTATGTATGCAAAAAGCTAATTTCATCTTCTTATTGCCATGAGAATTATCCTTCACAACTCTGCAGTCGCAGTTACTTAAATTAAGCAATGTGAGTGTTATAATGTTGATGCAAATGTTGCAACTATAGATTGCCACTTACTGTACAGAATGCTGAATGTTGTATTCATTATCATTTTGTAAAAGAAATAAAACGCTAACACAGAGAAAGAAATATATCTTATTGATCCCAGATGTACAAAAAATAGATTGTATTACCATAAAAGTGCCATATAGGCTTGCGACTCAACGGGGTTGCAGAGGATATGACCTTCCAAGGCAGGAGTTGGTTCTTGGATCCAAAGGAATAATGTGTCACTTGTGCCAAGGCTAATCTAGAAGAAAAAAAAATAATTGAAGCCTTATCACAATGTGCCTGGAAAGCAATACAGAAATTAAATTAAATCCATTTGTTATTACCACTAATTGTTTTTAAATTACACATTAAGTCAACTGGATTCATACTGAAGCTAGCTAGCTCTGACTTGTCACATCAGTGAAATACACAGCAGACAGTGACAGTTTAAAAATATTCAGAGTTTACTTAAAATCCGTCAGCCAGCTTACAAACTGATAAAAAAAGCTTGAATGCTAAAAACAGATAATCAGCACTAACATCAATTCAACTGATAATCTACAATTATTGTGCATCTTACCATTTTACATGTTCTGTCTTTCATTTATTCAGGGATATGGATAGTTTTTCAGGAATATGTTTGGACTTACTGCAATATCTCCTTCTTGAAGTCTCATCCCTGCCAATGATGCTGAAAGCAAGAGTCAGAGCAAGAAATACAAAGTTATTCAGGTGTCTCAGTTCAAGTATGCTTCATGCTGGTCATGGCCTATATAAGGGCATTTTGGTTTTGTGAAAGAGGGGAAAAGAGTTTGGGTAAAGGAGCGATGCTGAGCATAGAATCAGAATGCTCTGCACAAAAAAGTACAGAATTACAAGATTTTTCCAGGGCTTTACGCATTCAGGTTCTAAGAACTGTGGACTCTTATTTAACGTGGCACTTTAAAGTACAGAAGCTCCCACTTATGTCAGACCATTGACATATTTATTACCTTAAGATAATAATGGAGTTTTAGAAAAAAAAAAAAAAAGGGATTTGGGGGAAATTCGAAGTTTAACCACCTCTTTTAATATTTTAATATATACACAAAATATAGCATAATGATAGTGTGACAAAGCCTCCACCTCAATTCAAACCTGAATATGAAACTGTAACGTGGCTAGATGTTTTACTTTTGTGATTTTAAGAAACAGTCCAGTCTTTAGGAGTCCTGAGATTGACCACATATTAACACTGTCCCTTAAACTGAGATCTAGAGAATCATCTCCACCTTTCAACTTGACAAATCACAAGTCAAAAGTTTCTGAATCAACAGTTTCCTCATTAAAATAGAAGTAATTCATACTAGTGAATACTAATTCATTCACATTTCTTAGGTGAAAACAAACCAAAATGACACTAACAAGAGGTAAATGAAGTTGTTTCTAATTATGAGGCAAAAGGGAATTCATGTGTAGTACCCAGCTTGTACAGTATGTCTATACCTGAGAAGAAAGTGATGTAAGGCTGGTGGAAAAAAAGGTATTAATGGTGACAGAAGTGTATAGGGAGCACTTGGGAACTAATGAGATTGATTTTAGAGATTTAGTTTGTAAATAATCATATCCACTGAGTCTTACACATTAATCATCTCACCTGGATTGTCTCCTGTAAATGCTACTATTTTACAGTCAGGGCTAAACCCGTAACGCTTAATATAATAAGGAGAAATGAGCCCCTAAAGGAAAAAAAAAAAAGAATATACAGTGAAAAAAGCTGAAAAATTTAAAGTAACCTTAAAGTAACACAATGTGCTGTAACAACGAAAACAACAATCCCAGAGCAGATGGGATAATTACCTTTTTGAATTTAAGACATAAATATTCTAGAGATTTTGAACTACTTTCTCTTTTTTATTTAAAAAAGAGAATCTCACAGATACCTCTCAGATTAGATTTTGAAACATGTTAAGTAAATAGTAACATTTTAACTCTGGAACTATCTCCAATTATTCATAGCAAGTTCATAAACATATCCATCTATTTTGCACATGCTCCTGAATATTTACACACAGAAATTATAAATTCAATGCAAGCCTAAAAGCAAACACAACATTAATTAATATCACCACATCATATACTAGCATATGGCCCCTACTATTTCAAGGGCAAGAATTCTCTTGTTTTAACCATATTTGAATGCCAAACAGAAGAAATTTAAAAGAGAGAGAAAAAGAGAGAGAGAGAGAGAGAGAGAGAGAGAGAAATATATAGTTAAAAAATATGAGGTCAGGGGTAAGCATTTTTAGTATGTTCTTCCTCTTTTATAGATGACTGGCATTGGAATTACAAGCTAGCTACTTTACTAGTGCTGAATTCAGAGGGATGCACACTCTTAAAATGTGCTGCACCTCCAGGACCAGCCCTTCCTGTGCTGGCTAGTAAGACTAAATCAACTTCTACTTTAAGAGACATTCAGCTTGATTTGATTTCACTGTTTGTTTTTTTTTTTTTCACGTGAACTGAGGAGCTTTAAATATCCAAAATTATTCATAAAGACTAACTCATTAACTCTACAAATGGTTTAAAACAAGGTCAGTCTTAGGAAATGCAAATGCTGGGTTTATTCCTGCAGTAACACATGCTGTGCACAGCTCTGCAGTGACCAGGTGCTTGTGGGCACATAGGCAGGAGGAAAAAACACAGATTCTTATCACTGGACCATCTGTCAAAACTTCTGTTTTCGCATCCCAGGGCATGCAGGAATCCAAGAGGATGCACGACGAAAGCCATGACAGACACCAACAACTAACAGTCAAAGGTGTCTGCTCCTGCTCTGGCATATACAACACACCTGGAAATACTAAATGAACCAGCACAGCTCCAAGGATTAGTGTGCATGGAAATACACACAAAAATATATGCCAAGAAAGTCCCATTAGTTGAACTTTCAGTACATAGCCCAATTTCTTCCAGAGACAAGCTAATAACAGGAACATACCAGGATTGAGTGGGATGGCACAGGGCATCCTAGTTTCTCAGCTAATCCAGGTGCACAAGCATCAAGGCAGGACTTGGACCATTCCTTTTCATGAATCTTCAGCAAATTCATCCCAGAACCTAGAAGACATCACAAGAGGCACCATAGGTCATTAAACACACAACTGGTATGCAGAAAACAGGCAGTATTGCATCAAAATAGAATTTCAGTTCTTGTAAGCATAAAGAGGGCTATAGAGGTGGTGACTGAGCCTCCAGAGAGCTTTCACCTGCTAAGGTAACAGAAAATGTCAGTATCTAAATCCATGCTGACTGATCTTTTTCTATACCATTGCTTCCTTTTTCAGAGAGGGAGAAAAAAAATGCTGAGGTCCAAAAAATCGACATCAAATTTCCAAAAGCAAAAGATGGAGAGTCCATCTCTAAATATGTAAGTCATGATTTTCAGAAATGCAGAACAGCCCAGCTGAAATCTGCAACTGCTGCATGTGTGCAATACCTCCCAAAGGAGGATTTAGTGAACAAATTACTGGTTGCTCTGTCTTAGGGACTGTTGTGACCACCTAAATTCGCTACTGCTCGATTTGTGGAGGAACTTGTACTTTACTTTGGCTTCTCTGTGTGCACTTTAGCTTCTCATTGTATTTCTCACTATTTTTATTTGCCCTCTTTTTATAAAGTTAAATGAATTTGGTTAGTGAGCACTCCATATCTGAGCACTCCACACCTCTTTCCCATATTTCTAAGATGTCTTTAGTTGCACATTTCATTAGACTTGAAAAATTTGTACTTGTTTCTGGTTAGTGTTGTTCTGGGAAAAATCTGTCTTATTCTGGATTAACCACACATTCATTTCAAAGACCATTTAGCCCATGACTTATTTATCTCAGAAACACAGCAAAGCATGGTGGAAAAATCCAGAATTTACTTCAATTCATCTTTTACAACAGCGAGACAGTGAAGCTGACCCATGGGATGAGGTGCAACCCACATCTTGGCCAGCAGGTCACAAGGCTCTTGCTCCAAGCATGGGGTGATCCTGCTGTGCACTCCACGTGCACACACTGCTGCTGGCTGCACCAGTGCAAATGCTGAGGCATAATCCTGCATTAATCTAGGCCAAAGCACAGGAAATATGGATTATACTTAAAAACATATAAAATTAATTTTATTAAATTCAATCAGCCTCATTCCATGCAGAGGAAATACACGTAATAAATTATGCACTAGCAATTTGGCCTAAAATGTAAAAGCAGGAACTTGATAGAGCCCAAAGTGCCGCATGTCTCCCATGGGCAAAAGGTGCATCTCCCTTTTCCACTGTCAAAACCCCTGGCACCAAGGGGCACAGTAAAGACAGTAGGACTTCTTCCAGCTTCTGCTCTTTAAATGAAACCACTCCTAAAATTAGCCCCCCCGTACACAGACACACACTTTCTGGGTAAATTGAGGAATTTACCTCAATTTACCAGCCTCACCGAGAGGACATGGAAGCTGCAAAGAGCCTCTTCCCAGGTCTCTGGGCCTAACATACATCCTTCTACCAAGAAATAAGCAAATCTAAAAATTTCTTGCAAAAGTAGTTGCTAGATTAAAAAGTTAATGTAATTTAATTACTCAATGAACAATAAAATCTTTAAATAATCAAGATTTTTATTAGAAAGGGGATTGTTGCTTGTTGTTCTTATAAAAATCTTTCACCCTCTCAAGCTAGAGAAACATATACAGAGAAACCAGAGTGCTCAAATGCCATTTTGCAAGATGGAAGGGAGCCCCCAGTCTTTCCTAGATAAAACAGTAACATTTAAAACTGACAAGTCTGAAGTTATATAATGTGCTGACTTGCACACAGTCACACAAAGACTCCAGTATGACTTGAGAAAAGAAAGATGAGCTA
>JAVCKT010034749.1:0-10076 GCA_032273925.1 Rhynchotus rufescens
TCTTCATCAATAGAAAGCTTTGGAAAGCACATTGGCTTTTCTGTCTTTTATTTTCACATCATCAAATTCAAGCCCAGACAGAGCCAAATCACATATTTTTTTTTGAAATCAATGCAAAGCTTCACTAGTCAGTACAATACCTTTCATGCACAAGCAGTTGAGTAAAATCACATAACATTTCTAAACTGCAAAATACTGCACCATATCACTGAGCAAAAACGGTGCAGCCATTCTTTTGTTTGGGGGATGAAGTTTTTTTCATGAATTTCAGTGTAAGTTAAATCTGTTGGAAACAGTTCATTTCTGCTTTTTGTCCATTTGAAGCGTGTCCTTTAGCTGACTTGCCAGGCTCTTGTATGGACCTCACCAGTCCAAGACCTGTTTGGTGAAACAACAGCTACAGAATAACTGTTTTGTGGTCAGGGCTGTTATATTTCTGTCAAGTTCTCTTTCACTTCTGCATTGAGCCATGATACTAAAACCAGAAAGATGGATATGCTGTGGCAGTCCCCTTCTGATCTTTTGAGGGTGTGCATTCCCCTTGCTTCTTTGGGTCCTTTTGCAGAACTGCATGGTAAAAACATTTGCATGCTGCCTGTGCAATCACCTAAAAACACTCAGGCATAAGTAAAAGAATGGGTTTGACAGCAAGCATAAAAGTTTGTGAAATTGGTCATAAATCTGCTCCAGACAAAATGCAAATAGTGCAAGTATATGTTAATTTGCTGTCACCTTGTTGTTAATTCCTACCTGTGAGCTAGGTTAACTGTAATACAAGAGCTGGTTGAAATTTTCCATTCAAATATTCTCAGAAATTACTGAGGGAAGGATTCACAAAGGGCCCATAAAATACTCCTAACATCAGTCTTTCTTTTTTGTCCTGCAGGATCAGCAGAGTGTGATTCAAGCTCTCTGCTTTAGCACTGCTTCCAATCTCATTTCCTTCAGCTCTGAACTTCCACAGGATCAAAACCTCCCCAACTGCATCTGGTTCTGCAGTCTGCTAGCGATTTAAGAAACTGACTCCCCACTTTTCCACACAGCAGAATGCAATTGTTTAAAATGATTTGAGCTTCCAGGTGGAAATTTTGAAATTAAATTAAAATTTCCTCTTTTATTTTTCTTCTTTTCCAATTGAAGATTACTTCTGTCTCTTTCCAAAAGTCAAGCTGACTGGAAATAGTTATTTGATGATCTGAAGATCTATCATGATCTTAATTTTTCCTTAAAAAAATAGGCAACATCCCCAAATGAAAAATACTGAGTTTCACTTTTTTTTTTAAAGGCCAAAGCTGTTCAGTTAATGATGCATTTGAGACAGACGTGATTGTGACATTCTGAGACTTTCAAAAGTTGGTATTTAATGGCATTTTTTGTTGTGTAAAACCCAGCCCTTCAGTCATGACCATAATCTACACAGACTCTGTCAACTACAGTCCAACTATTTGGGATTTAATTCTTCAGGGGCTAGGTATAAATAAGGAGTGTAAATCCACAGCATCTTGTTGAGGACTACTCTTAACAAGTGAAATGCTGACTTAGTTTTCACGGGATCAGAAGCAGGATGTCACACTACCACCCCTTCAAGAGATCGTTGCTTTAACATCTTTAAAGTTTATTTTATGAAAGGAAAGATGACTAAAAAAGAAACCACTCAGAAGCTCTTAACTGCAAATCTAATTGTTAATCCATCTTCCGTGACAGTTAAACTAAATGGAGACCCCCTGGAACATCATAAAGAAATCAATTAAATCAGACTTGCACTATAGAACAACAACAAAAAATCTGTAAGAAATTCAATACTTACTGATAGCTAATATGCCCTGCTTCCTAGAGAAAACATCAAACTCTATTAGCAAAGTAAAAGGATGGTGAGTGGATTTCTCTTAGGGCTGGCAGCCTTTTAAGCAAGCATATTGCAAAGGAAATACTGCAGAAGGAACCTGTCTAAGAAGTTGAAAGGACAGAGCTGACCATCTATGGAAATCACATGTTAATATTCAAGAAAGATCAGCAACAGCTCCAGAGCTGACAGAAGAGCTTCAAGCTTCATCTCTATCATTTACCTCAGCTAGGAGCCTAGTCACCTCTGGAATCAATGGAAAAAAAAGAGAGGGAGACTTCCAGAGGGCCATTCAGCCACCTAAAAATTATCACCAGGGTCAAATGAGTCACCATAAGCTACTTAGTGCTAAGTAATTTTGAATCGGTGTCCCTGACTAGAGTACCAAGTACTTCAGCAGTCTGCAGGAAGCCCCTAAAAAAGGACTCAAACTTTCTGAACCACTTTGGATTCAGACAGGCCTTTGAGTTTGGGAAAGCCCGCCTGAACAGCACTGTGGACTGCACTCTAATTTATCCTGCAAGTGATGATCTCCCTACATTAAGGTCATTTTCTCACTTTCTTTTCATACCTTCTGTTAAGTCAATGTGGTTTCTGAAGCCAAGGAGACTCCAGAGAGGAATGAGATGTAGAAACTGTTGCTAAAGGCTCAGGAATGTATGTTTTGAGAGAGCCCAAGGTTCTTCCAAGTGCATTGCAGGGGACAGTTTCAAATGTGTACCCTGAATGTCCATCAGCATCAAATTCACAGCACCAGCCAGAATGTCACAAGGGATTTCTTTCTTTCTCCCATCTCTTTTCAAGTCAGGAACAGAAATATTGCCTGCTTTTCACTATGCACTTACAGAACAGCTCTTGTACAAGTTGAATTTCCTAAAGTCTTATTTGCACTTACAAGGCTAGCCAGATTCCATCCTTGCACATCAATAATTACAGTTTCTGGAGGAATACCTTCTCTTTTAATTTTAAATTTAGAGCTGTGGCACTGTGGTAGCAAGGTTGATGAACAATGCCCACAGGCATGCATGCAAATACATGAGTAGAAAGCCTGGATCAGCCCGTACAGTAATTTGAGCAAATCATGAAATCATATAGGGTTTCTTTAGTAATACTCAAGGGTAGCAAAGTATACCTCACCCATTACCCATTAAATACTTGAAACACAAGAGCTCATTTGAGATGATCTTGAGGTTCGGTTTGCAACAGGAAGTGAAACTGCCCTGGCCTCTGCAGACCGGCAGTACAGCACTCCTATCTCACCCTCCTGTGCTGAGAAACTGCACTAATACATTACCAAACTCCTCAGGCAGGGTTCCCATCTGTGTTCCATGGACAAAAAAAAATGACCGACCCATTGCAAGTGCCATATAAATCCAAACAGAAATGGTATTAAGGTGCTGTGACATGAGCACAGCAGCTGTCTTACGCCTGCCCTGCCTGTATTCCAAAAAGCACAGAAGCAAAATGGACCATCACGGCTGCTGTGGGTCTTACCTCGGTTACATCTGTGGGTAACCTGCAGAATTTCCATCTGCTTTACTCCTGCAACCTCCTTTGCTTGATAGGAGTAATGGCTTACAGCTAGCTTTTAGAGCCTGCATGTCACATTTCAGCACATCATCTTCTGCCAAGGATAAGGAAAAAACATATTGCTTGTCAACACTGCAAATTGTAAGCAAGTTATTAGCAGGCTAGGTGTAAATCATTGCCTAAAGGAGAGTTTAGTTCTATGCCACAAATCCTCTAGGTCAAGCACAGTTCACAGGTTAAAAAAAGAAAGCGGAAGTGAGTTTTTTTCTCCACGCTTTTCAACAGGTAGAATGTTTTTTCAAAGTCTCTGAACTTCAGATCTCATCCAGTGACTTATTAATTTAATGTAAAATTTTGCCATTCAAAGAATCTTGTTGAATGTCATAGGATATCGTCCCTTTAAGCCAAGATTTTGAAGCAATATACAGGCTGACTGCTTGACATAGGCCAGACAGAGTGTTTTCTTTCACATAGTGGAAAATGAAGTTGGATCACGGCACATTCACTCTCACAAAGGACTGCCACTCTCTCCCCCAGTATGGATCAGCCAGTGATCTGTCTTTACACCCAACATACCATTACCGGAGAAGAAACGGTGTTTTGTTGTTTCTATTAAGTTTTTCCCTCTTTGGTGCAGGACTCACCTTTTAATTTATATTATACAGCACACAATATTACAAGTCCTTTTCCGTGGCTGTGACTCACTGGCCACATGGCAGTGTGGCATCTTCTGAACTGGTGGACCTGAAATGACTTAAATATGTGTTTAGGCATTGTCATAGATTGCAGCTTCTTTTGAGCAAAGTTGAGCTGCTTTTTCCTGGCTTTCATGTACGACTACATAGTCCCTGCCTCTGGAAATCAATAAACGAAAAGGCCAGGTTGATACAGAAAAGGTAAAAAAAACCCTGTCTTGGTAGTTTCAAGAAACATCATATTTCATGCACATGCCTTAACTGGGCAAATATAAAACTACTCTCTGTGCTCTCTGTGCATAAATTGCAGTGAAAAACTCCTCTGCTCATCTCCTGCGTGCAGATCAGGTACCTACAACTATGTAGATATGCTTTTAATAAGGTACATTCATTGCTTATAGAAAAAAAAAATGGACATAGCAAGACTGTACAATGTGTTGTTCTCTGTCATTTCACATGAGTAAACTTATCCTTGATATTAAACACTCTGTATCACAAGATCATACAATCCTATAGAAGACATTAGTCACATTTTACCACCATACCATTGAAGAAGACAACTATATAGGCATTCCTGTGCATGTCATGTGCTTACCTTGACCTTTTGCAGAGGTTACAACAAATCAGCTAGATAACCTGGAGCATGTAGTTTTGGGCTTGATGAAAACATCCATTGACATGGCTATTTTTATGTGAGTTCTACAAGCCAAGAATTGACAACTGCAGTCAGGTTCCTGGAACTGATTAGAGAGATCTCTTTTCCGACATTAAAAAAAAAATGAGCTTGACACTATGTCATAAGATCTGTTCCAAATCATCTTAGTGTAAATGTGAATTTGCCCTCCAGTTGGTTAAATATCTTACAGGGATTTTAGTAATGGTCAATGTACTGGCTAATTCGCCACTGCATTCTTATTTTTGCTTCAGGATATCTTTACTCTTATGGCTTGAGTCTGAAAAACTTACTTAGCTTTTTGAATGTTAAGCAGCCAGATGAAATACCTGTATTAGCATGCAGGAGATATAGGCAGGAGAGTCTCTTCTCTCTCTACACAGCTCCAGAGGCCATATTCTCATAGCATCCTGTGTCTTTTGTTCCCCAAAAGCTAGGTAAATATATGTAGAGCAGGCTACAACAACACATTTTCATCCTTCCTTCTGATACTACTATTCTTCTGATATTCCATCTCTCAAGTCAAATTTGATGTCTCTGTCATAAATTAATGAACCTGTTTGGTTTTGGTTTTATTAATAAATTAAACCTGACCTGGAGCCAGATTGAGCACTGGCATGTGATTCATGCTACTTAATGGTGGACGCATTCCAGCATGTGGTGCTTTACCTAAAGCCAGCTAGCACTCTCCCAAACTGAGCTTGGGGTTCAGCATGAACCATGGACTGTTCCCAATATGAATCAATCCTATGCTGCAGAGAAAGAGAGTTTAAATTGATGTAATTATTTCCATGCTGCTTGTCCCACACTCCAGATAGTGGTCCCTAATTCATTTTATTTCTTACTATACACATTTATACATATTTTATATATGTTATTTTACATACATATTTTATTTATATTACGTATTTTATACAGTTTAGTAGGCTTGTGTTTTGAGTTGCCTTGCCCTATGCTAGGCTGCCATTAGTTTCAGTGACTAGCTAGTGAGCCATTAGTTCTGTTTTTCCTCCAATAGTTATATATATTTTTTCAATCCCAACCTCATTGAAATACTTTGTTTATAATAAGATATTACCTGATTTAAGCAGAAGACATTCAAGGTCACCACTCTGTGTTCTCGTGCTGTGGCCCAGGCTCCAAAATATAGCTATATAGCTTGGTTTCCATAGGTATAACTCAGTTACTTTGAAATAAAAGGCACTTATTTTACAAGTAAAAAGGACATACTATGAAGTCAAGATCAGTGTGCTATTTCGCTTAGCTAAACAAATCAAGACATGTTTAAATTGTGTTTTTAAGGTCAATGTAGCAACTGTTATTTTCCATAGTTTTGCACAGATTCAACTGATCAAAAGCTAACAAAAACGTCTTTTGATAAGGCAAAACATAGAATGCTGATCCCTCTAACATGTTATGTTCCCTGGATTACCAGCCAAGAAAATGAAAAGAAAATATATCTTAAATAATTTAAGAAAGCAAACAATTCCAACCTCAACAACTCTGTGATTCGCTTTTAAAGGAAAACCATATGAAGAGGTGTCATTTTACTAAGTCATTATTCAAGACATTATTATACAATAAGGTGTGTGACATGTTCCACTTTTAACAATCATGGACATTTTTTTAGGCCTAAATGAGTAACATAGTCCATTAACTATCAGTGCCCACCAAAAAAGACATTCCTCTGTTAAAACATCTGAGTCATCCCAGCCTAAATTTGCTTACATTTTGAAAGAAAAAAATTCACACAAGCAAAGAACACCGATTCCAAATAAAGGGGAATTTTCTAAATAGGGCTGTGACACTCTTACCTTTAGCAGCAAGCAAAAGGTGGACATGCAGACCCCAGGCTACTTCCCAGTCCCATGGTGCTGGATGACAATTCTTGACCCTTGGTTTGCACACAAATTCAGTATTCTTGAAAGTATAGGAAGTGACTTTCTTAAACAAGTAAACCAAATCTGTGTATTTTCTATGGGAGATAAAAATGTGCCCTGATGCAGATCCAACAAATACCATAATTAGCAGTCTGACTCAGGGGAGAATTTTTCTCTCTCATTTTACCAAAAAGTTGTACCTCTACTGTACCTAGATCATTTAATTGCTTCAATAACAGTTGGAAAGAGGCAGGTGCCCAATTTACTGCAGTCACTTTAACCTCCTATTTAAAGATAGATGATTTGTATTCTGGAGACAGTCCTCCAGCCCAACCTAACCTAAAAAACCCTACGTTACATGACCATCTTTGTTTATTAAAGAATAGCAAGAGTTTAAAGAGCACTATGTTATTTTTTTCCCGAGCTGACATTATTTTTTCTGAGTCTACCAAATGCCTAGTCTGTATCTCCACTGTATCTAGATCTCCTTTAGCATGCCTTTCTTTTAGGGCCATGACTCACTAAATCACTTTCTTTTAATTGCTAATTCTCCGCTGCTTTAAGGCTTACTATATACTCCACAAAGGTTAGGCGTCTGGGATATAAAGGCTGCAACTTATTATCCTAATCATGCTTGTTTTGCTGCTCCTTTATCTTTTCCCATTTTGTTTGTTTAACTCACAGTAGATCATTTTATACTAAAATTGTGACTCTTTAGGGCAATTACTCTTGCTTGTAATTACATCTGATACAGCAGATAGCGTAACAGTGCTCAGATCTTCAGAGCAACCCCTAGCTGTTAGCATAATTCAGATAAATAGCAATTCTAAACTATAGTTGTACTAATAATGGGCAAAAAGCATAAATTAATCATGGATGAATCATTGCTTCCATTAACATTCAGTGAGCCATGAATCTGTATGGCATTAAGCATTTTAAGTGGATATTCTACATACCTCTATCTATCTATAAGAGTTAAAAATAAAAATCCAGGAAAATTTTGTCAATTTTCTAAAGAAGAATGATCATTAGACATTACCTAAAGGGGCAATTTTTGCACAGTGCTTCTTACATACCTATTCATAGCTGATTTCCTATATGACTGCTCTTACCCGGGGACAGATGGTACTTTTTTTTTCTTGAAAATGAACTTAATCCACTATGGTTAGGGCTCATTTAAGGCACAGTATTCATATTCTGGAATAAGCACGATCAGTCGCAGTTCTCCCCCTCACCAGTAAATGAAGTCCAAACTCCTCCCCATGACATAAACTTTCAGATTCAACTTTACTGTGATTTATTAGTCTTGTTTTTAAGTATGGCACCATATCTTGAAATCATCTGGATCTTTTAGGATGTTGAGCTGAGAGCTGCCTCATTTTCCCTTGAGATGCACAGGGCGTGAGTTCTGGTACTTTCAACACTTCACTTCTAGGAATACAAAAGATATTCTGAATTCTGGGTGTTCTACATCCTCTTTTGCACCCAGTCATTTGCAGACAGTTAGGAAAATTCATTAACAAAGACGTAAAATCCATTTATCATGTCGTACAATAATCAGGATAAAGAAGAAGCTTAATAGTTTGCTTTCCACTGAGAAGAAATGGCTTTGCTGCAGCAATCAGTATTCTAAGTGGAGTTTGATTCCAGCAAATTGATATTGGTTAGAGAAAATCTTGAGTATTGAGACTCTCTAGGTTATTGTGTTTTGTTTTGTTTTTCATGTCTCTTCATAATCTTTATCATGGCATGCCCTCAGTTGACATACTGCTAAATTGAAGACTACAATTAAACTTTATTTCAAAAGATAAAATAATTCTTCAGTTAACCATTATTTTTATTAAACTCTCTGAATTTCTTAAATAGAAGCACCACATAAAGTCAAAGTACAGAGTACGAAGTCAAAGTGCATAGGATCTTTAAGTCCCTGGAAGTTCAGGCCATGCCCATCATAAATAGGCCAAGTCAGAGCAAAATGTAAAGGCAATCTCTGAGTGTTTAAGGTTGCCAATATTGGAGAAGACCAATGGAGAGCTAATATTCATTCTTTGGACCACTAGAAATATCATTCAGCTGAAGAAACACAGCTCGTGCTTTGAAGCTGCATGTAGCTAACATGTGAAGGGTCAGTTCTGGAGCAGTAGCAAGTATTTTATTCATGCAGGCCACCACCTGCGCACGGAGCATTCTCAGATATAAACATTCCCACAGAACATGGGAACAATTTGTTTATGAGAAGAAACAGTGCACCCTTTTTCTCAGTACAGAAAAAATGAAAGTTCAGAGGTTGATATAAGCGTTCCTCAGCAGGAATAAACTGTGAACTGCCTTTTATAACTTGTCTTTTTACAACTGATTAAATGGATGGATAGGTTAGGGCATCAGTGATGAACTGTGGAGCATTTCTACTAAATGTCTCTGTGGTGGTTTAAACATGACCCAGTCATATGGTCTAAGGGTCTTCACTGACAGGCACAATGCAGTAGTTGATGTATGATGGTCTTGTGGTCTTAGGGCTGTTTCACATTATCAAAACTACTGCCACAGTTACTGGCACCAGCCAAAGCCCCTCATCCGCAGTGAAGTCAGAGCCAACAGAGTGAGCATCATGGCAGCTCCTTCTCAGAAGGGTCCCTGGTGCCACCAGACCATACCCTCGCTGTGCTGCCCATGAGCTCACCCCATGCCAACCCGCTCCATCAACGCTGCCACTGTGCGTTTTGGCAGCACAGAAGTCACACGTATCTCAGGGTGAGAAGTTTTAACCCGAGATATGCATTACGAGTTGGGGAAATCAGGAGCGAGGTGAACCGAGGGACATGAAAAACTGTTAAAAAAGCTACAGCAATATGAGCATGGTGTTTCTTCCAAGTTCCTTAGAGCAGAACTTCTGTGACTATCTTTAACAGCACCATCTGGTGACTCCCAGCACTATGGCAGATTTTGCTCGAGTGAACTGGGCATGTACAAAAATTACCACCATCACACCTGAGGGTTGCATGGAGGTCTGATGTTTTGAGTTAGACATCGGTTCATGATGCTCTTTAGTATTTAACAGTGATCTTTCCTTCATGTTATATATATGTATATAGGTATGCAATCGCATACACATCTTTTTGCACACACATCTTTTTGCATACACTATAGCCAGTTCTGTGAAAATCTGCCTCTGGATGCTGTTAAGAAAAGACAAATTGGATGCCTGCAGCTGCAATTGTTTTGAAATGCCTGTATTACATTTTGAGACACAGGTTTTGTAAGTATCTGTTTCTACATTTGAAACCTTGTGTAATACGCATGGTTTCTTTATGAGAGATGTGATATCCTGTTTGGATATTTTTGATTTTATGCCAGAAAGAATACATTTCAAGCTTATGACACTAAAAAAAAAAAAAAAAAAAAAAAAAAAGAAAAGAGAGAGAAAAATCTGGGCCTTATGGACCAAAAAAAAATGT
>JAVCKT010034749.1:10176-33491 GCA_032273925.1 Rhynchotus rufescens
AAAAAAAAAAAAAAAAAAAAAAAAAAACAAAAGAGAGAGAAAAATCTGGGCCTTATGGACCTAGAAGAAATGTTAGTTTTCAAAGGCATTTATCTGGGCATACCTAAAAATGTCAATATTGGTTGGAATAGTTGGAAAATAAATGATGTGAGGTAGGAGCAGTCTACAATAGGAAGTTCTGATAAATATTTCAGTAGCTGAAATCAATATTTACTTTACTTGCACTAGCACTGTGCAGTATATCTACTTAGCAGATAAAAATAAGTTTACAGAAGCCAGTGGAAGCTTTAGGAAAATTACTGCAATCACCAATAGTTGAACAGGTATTTTATTATCAAACCTGTATTTTTCCTCTCTGAACTCCATGGATTAGGGCCCACAAATCTCCTCAGGAGGTTGAATACCCCCCCCTGCCCCAGCCAGGGAGGAAGGCGTGCTGGAAGGGCCGAGGCACGGCACATCTTGCCTTTATTTTTCCTGCTCTTTGGAATGCACTGGCTTCTGATCTGAGACATTCTGCTCTTTCTTCCTTGCTCTTAAACCCAGCCTTAAAGAAAATATTCTTTTTACCTAAATATCTGACACCTGACATTTTCTAGAATATGTATTATTAGCATTTCAGATATATTTCATAACAGGCTCCAGCAGTCCCTGGTGAAAAGGTATTCTACAAATAAAATGTAATCTTGGTTAGTTCACACACCTCATATAAGTTTCCCGAATCTGATGCTATCTGTGGATGTCAGATGTATTCAGCATCTCCAGGCCAGGACATTTTTAGTCATTAATATCCAATGTAACATGTGAAATACATAAAAAATTCTGATTCAGGGCATTTCACTTGGAAGTTTTTAAAGTTAGAGTTTGAGACAAGCCTCTTCAAATGCATTGCTGATAAGAATACTGACTGAAAAGTAAAACTAGTTGCAAAAAAAAGCTTTGTATTTTATATTTCTATTTCCAGTTTAAAATATGATTCAAGATCTATGATGAAAAACACTTTAAATGTAGGAAGGCCATACACAGTCTATAATTGCAATAATAAAGTAGAAGGAACTGCTTGTTTTGTTGATTTCTTTTAAACAAAACCATTTTCACATCCTCTGTTGTGTAGTGGTTTTTCCAAAAAGTAAAAAATACTGTACACATGGTGAGAAGCAGAAAATCCCCCCTGGGGTACGTTGCTCTTTCCGCGATGTAAGCGAGAAGTGAAAATAGATTCATTTTTCTTTGAAGTATTAATGTCTGAATGTAAACCACACCAACACTATGAGCCTCGATGTAAATATTCATCAGTGGCACCCGAGTTAAATAGGAAAAGGCATAAAAAAAACGAATGTCAGGGTCAACCCAATACGTCACTGAAGTGGAAAGTACTGTTACAATCAATATTTGCCTCTTTTGAGGGGGAATTTTTCCCTAGGAAAAAGACATGCACAGGGCTGGTCCTTAAAGGCATCACTGCAAAAGGTCTGATTATTTAACATGCATTAGCATGAAGTAGCGGAATGACATGGTGGCACCAAAGTACATCTGGAGGGGAGCATGATGTGATCTGCAGTTATTCTGTGTCACTGGCCTCTTTCCCTGTGCGACCATGTATGGAGACAGCTAGTGCTCTGCTACAACTACTGGCTTTAAAAGCTGGGCGTTAGCACTAGTATTTACTGCTTGGTGCTAGCAGAGTAAGGGCCACAGGCTGAGGTCCAGCCTCCATCTGCTGCCTGTTGTACATCCACAAAGACAGCATCAGGCCTTGCATTAAGTGGTTTTGCTGATGGGGAGATTCTAAGTAGGTGACTCACCTCAGCTTGAGGTTGAAATGATGTGCCTAAAAGTATGTTATATACCAGAAATAATCCCTTCAGTATATAAGACAAAATCAAGAAGTGAGCATTACGAGATACAGTCCAGACTACAAAGAGTGGGAGCAGTGGCAGGAAATGTCTGCATTAGAACATCAGGCACTGCACAGGCTGGTGGTCAGAGCACAGCCGGCACGACTCCGGAGCACCTAGAGCTTGAATCTAACCGACTTCAGGGTGAACGATGCACACAGAGAGGTCTGAGCATCTCTGCCTCCCTCCAGGTAGAGGTAACATCAGCGATTTGCCCAAGGACCACAGCCAATAATTTTCTCTTCTTTTCCTTCTTAAGGACTTAGTTGATTTTATCACACTACCTTTACTACCCAACCTATTTGAACTTGCAAGAGTACCACAAAAAACAAGAATTAACTGTTAAAGGGAAAGAATGTGGTTCAATTTCTTTTGTGGTACTGTTTTATCATCTCACTTGATCTGTTTGTACTAATTCAAATTCACTGTGGTAGTTAAAATTTCAGTTTAAAAATAAGTATGCTTCACATGGGAAAAAATAAAAAAAAATAGATAAAGAACAATCCAGCCTCATAAAAATATAATGTATAAAAAAACCTTCTCTGTTCTAAAAAACAAAGTTGTTTATGATCAAGTCAAACACAATGCAATCTGAACTAAGATTTTGCAAACAATACCATACAGGTGAACTACTGTTAACTTCAACAAGATTTTACAAATTACCAGTGTGGACCAGGCAAAAGTCTGTGAATGCTAAAGGATCTTTATGTGCAATTCACATAATAAATAAAATACATATAAAAAATAAAACAAAGGTAGAAAGAACTTGTTTAAAATAACAGGAAGGCATTCCCCATAATGCTGGGTCTGCAGAAACAGGCTTTTTTTGTATTTTAAAATTAATGATTATTTTATGATATTATATATATATATATATAGGACACAGATGTTAAAATATTTCATCTGCATCTAGGCATTAATATTTATCTTTGGTAAATAAAACCTTCATGAAAAATATCGTTCAGATTACCTCAAAACTATTTAAGATCTGAGTTCAATAAAGAGTAACAGTTCCAACTGCAAACTTTTTCTCCAGGCTGGAGTCATTTTACTGCCAACAGTCAAGTCAAAGTCCCCACTGCCTAATTCCCAGGTGGCAACTGAGGCTGATTAGTGTGGGAACAGGACTTTTCCTGTTCTTGAATTCAAAGTATATTGTTTTACATGTTACCCATGTGTCCTTGAGTCCAGATAGTGAGGGCAGTGCGCAAAGTGAGGATACCTTCAGTATTTTCTGTTGAGGTTGCTTTGCATTATATCATTGTTAAGCATTATGGGCACAGGAACAGCTTTCCAGCCTATCCACCAGCCTTGTTAGTGGCTTGATCATTAAAGCTGACCCAATTTTCTGTTCTCAGAGCTGGAGGGTGCCCAGCAGCTCTGTGCCCACTGAAGCAGAAGATGCTGTTGCCTGATGACTAGGACGGTGACGTGAGTTCAGCTCCATCCCCCAGATCAGGCAGACCGGTGTCAGCACATGCACCTCCAGGATGACTTACATAACGAGCATCCCTCCGTCCTGCTCCAGTAAATCTTTATTGCTCTGGAGCAGAAGAGCAGCTATCAGCAAAATTTGATGCAGCACCTCAGTGCCCAAGCATTGCCCAGGCAGGCGTCAGGGATGCTGGTCTCTCCTGCCCCAGTTCTCAGGCACTAGGCCCAAAGGTGTAGCCAGTTTGCATTTGGATCCTACAACCTGAATTGCCCGTCCTCACCTCCATTTTGGCAGCCAAAGAAACAAACAAGCAACAAAAAACACAGTAACGCCTAAAGTGTTAATTGTGATGCTTTAAATTAGCAGAGCAATAGCTGAGGTTGCATTTGAGCTGCTTCCTGCACACACGGTATCATAATGCTCTTCTTCTAACTTGGCTTGAGCAATTATTGTGACTTATAGTATTAATCCTAATTATATTACCAAAATGCTTTCATAAATAATGTTAA
The DNA here is from genome assembly GCA_032273925.1 of Rhynchotus rufescens. Classification (NCBI taxonomy): domain Eukaryota; kingdom Metazoa; phylum Chordata; class Aves; order Tinamiformes; family Tinamidae; genus Rhynchotus; species Rhynchotus rufescens. Next base: position 14,019 of record JAVCKT010034749.1, read on the forward strand.
ACAGTGTTCTAATGACTAATAAATATAATGAAGAGTAAGTATAAAGTAGGGTGGATTCAGTTAAATTGCTCTTCAGTGCCCAATATCCATGACATGTATAATGATTAGGCTTCTGTCCGTCTATAAATAATTATAATTATTTGCATTCATTACGATCAAACCCACTAATTTGGCTAATTACTACAAACTGTAGTTAACATATTTTCAGTTTGCAGTAATAAGTCATTTCTTAATTTCTAATTATCACAATGTCCTTTAAGTCTCTTATTCCTGATGCCATTTAGCTTTGATAAAGTGTCAGAAGTAAGCCGTCCAAAGTTTCTGAGCAGAATATTCATCTTTATTTGTACAGTAGTTTTTCATCAGTACATGGCTATGTCACCATATATTACTTGGAAAGATGTAACAGCCTGCAGGGTGCAGGGGGGATTGGACCACTCAGTGACACTTATATATTCTGATAGGCCTCTTTGTCTTCTACATAATGAAATGCAGTCCCAGGGAAATTCACTCTGAGGTCATAATCGGCAGCAGTTATGAAATCACAGAGTTTAAGTCTTACTGTAACAGGCTCCCATTAGTGTAATTCTATTGACTTCACTGGAATTACTCCTAATTTGCAAAAGTGTTATAATTAGATTGTGACTTTCGACCTAGTCTTGAAAACTGAGAGACATATAAATAATGCAAGCGCCAAGGCCTTTGAAGAAGGCTGTACAATCAGAACTAGTCAGAAATTCTCCAGCTGAATATTTTTATGCCAAACAATGGCATTTCATGGAAATCTGCATGTTTGTGGAGGCAGTTCAGTGCTTCATGAAGCCAGCCTGCCAGGCAGGTTTCAAACCTGAAGAGTTTCTGTCCAGCTCACCTTATTTCTCATCGGTCCACATGGGGGGCTGGTAGATAGTGGAAATAATGGAAATTCTGTTTCATGCTCCCCATAGCTTGACTTTTGGTTTGTTTTGAAGATCTCCTTTAGCTTCTAGGTTTCCAGTTAACCAGAAGCCAAGAGCCCAACTTCCACATTCATTCCTCCTCAATAGCCTGAGGTCCCAGGCTACTAGCTTATAGATCTGTCTCATCCTAGCAAGAAGTCTACCTCAAAGCCAGCATCCCCATGCTCTGTGTTGGTCTATCAGAAAGATCATCCTAAAAAAAAAAAAAAAAAAAAAAAAAAAAAAACACGCTAGGTTCAATCCAGTTGAAAATATCATCATTCCAGTCATTAACACCTTCACAAAACAGAATTGCTATTTTTCACATAGCTCTGTTTGGGACTGCCACAGTGTATCAGGCTTTTATGAGCAGCAAGTTGTAATATTTTTTTTTCTCATTGTGCCCAATGATTTTCACACTTCCCAGTTCACATTCTGAAGAGTTCAAAGGTCTTTTACATTTTCTGTAAATGTTCAGGTCATTTTGTGTCCACAGGAAAGTTCATGCTGAGGCTATGGGGACATGCTCTTCAGAGCACGGCATCTTTCAGCATTATCAGTGCTCTCACAAAGTGCCTCCAAAATCCCATTCTAACTTAATTGTTTTCTGCCTACAAGTGGATAACAGATTGCAAATACCATCCCCATAAAAATATGGAGTTTGTTCAATTTCTAATTCTATTTGTGGAATTCTGTTTGGACAAATGAAGTCCAAAGATTAGCATCATTCATTCTTTTCCCCTGGAAATGGTCTGATCTGAGAAAGCTCTTGGTTTTGCTGCTCACCATTTGCCTTTTCAGTGAGATGAAAGAGCTCTTGAAACACAGAGAGGGAATGGAAATTTCCTCGCACTGATCAGAATAAAAATGTTTATTTTGAAAAAAGAGAGAGGAGCTAGTTCTGGCTGATGTTAGAGAGAGGCATGCATGTGCATGTTAGATTAGAGGAGCCATTTGTGAATCACGCATTCTTATCCAAATGTTATCCATACAGTGCTACCAAAGTCGGTCAGCTCATGTTACCAAGCACTGGCCTTGAAACATAGACCTGCCCAAGGGCTAGCTTAATTGGCACGCCAGCTTTTCTAAAAATAGTGTATGTTTGCAGATTTGCAAGCTCGATATATTTTAACAATGCATCCCCTTGTAGTCTCTCTCCATGCCTTGTCATCCTACAGCCCCTGACTGCTGTCAGTTCACCCTATTATCCTCTGAGAAACCTGGGCTGGGTGCCACGGACTCCCTGTGTGATCTTGGCAAGTCATTTGGGGTCAGATTTTTGCTTGCACTTAATTTCAAAGTTGTTCCATTGAGTTCAGTGGGATGACTCAAAGGGTGACTTACCACATAGAGACTGTGGAGATGGGAAATCCTACCCTTTACATATCTTTATGAGGGCTAGCTCAATTATCCTACATTTACAACTGTGCCAGTGGGTGTATAGCCCAATTGGTCCTCAACATATATGGCCAAGGCGACCTCTGAAGAAGGGTTGTTGCAGGAGATCTCAACAAAGTTTATCTTTCACTAACCTATCCGAGAAGTTCCTTGTACACTCAAAACTAGTGTACTTTAAGATGTCACTTATTTTACCAAAAGATTTGGGTTTTCCATGCTTTAAGTAACACCTAGCCATGCATTGCAACCTCTAGCACTATTCAACTGCAAGGGGTCCTGTCTGCTAGTAGCTGCACTGAGGTGTTGTAGTGATGACAGTCTTTGACACTCAAAATGGGCCATTCAGCTGCATTCCAAGGCAGTATAATGTCCACATTCATTTTTCCTCCCTGTTTAGTGGTTTACAATTTATGAGATGCTGAAAGGTTGCTCAAAGCTTTGCTGCTTAATACAAGGAGCAAAAAGGATCAACCATTGCAAGGGATTTAGTCCTCACTATGGGTACATGGGGAATATGTGAGAAAAGAAGTTTCTAGTTCCTTCTTCCCATTTCCCCCTTTGCTTATCACCTTCCTACCAGTCTAGTTCAATTAAAATGCATATGAATGACTTCCTTTTCTAAAGCCAGGGAAAGCCAGATAAATTAGTACCTGAGCAAATGTATCTCTTTCTTTAGGTGGTAGCTCTAAAACATGAGATTTGATAAAGAGGTCAGACACATAAGGTTTGCACAGGGGTTGCAGATAATGTGGCTGATAATGGAAACCTGAGGGCATATGTGCTTTTCAGCAGCTCTTGGAGAACAGCGCTCTTTCTGTGTAAACAGTAGCTTAGGTATTTAATGTTCGGTTCATCATTGCTCAGTTAATCAGACAACAGAGTTTTATATGAAACCTACTTTAGGCAACTAAAGTATACTTTATATATTTTTATATATTATATTTATTATATTTATATATATAATATATATATTTTAGCTACTTGGGATTAGAAATTCCAGTCTAGATCTATTCAAGGAATTCCATGGGCTACATAAGCACTTCTCATCTGTTTTTATTTATTTCCCACTCACCTATTTCAAACTTCCTTGACCACTTACTTCCTTGTTGGAACATTACTCAACACATGATATTTTGGGAGGATTGCTGTCATGAGTGTCTAAATCACTCTGGAAATCTTAGATGTGAAATACCACAGGAATAAAAATTGTGTACATTGAGGGATGGAAGGAATCCCTCTCTCTCTACCACTGTGTTTCTTACTTGGATAGGTTTATGTTTCTAGGGCATGTTACCTGCAGCTATCTGCCTAATAAAATGTAAAATATTTTTAATGCAAGATAAGAACCACTAGTAAGATGAAAAGCTTGTATACAGAAAAAAAAAAGTCCTTAGAATCTCTTATTGTTCTGTGAACTAAACAAGCCAGGTATTTTATACAACTTGCTCTTCTTTTGATTTCTATGCTGAAAGGAAATGGAAAACCATTGTAGAAATTAGCTGCATCTTTCATGCTCATCGATAGGGGCTTTATAATTGACCAAACATTTTTTCCTCTACCATTGAAAAGTGGATTTTGGCAGCTGAACAGCTGGTTCAGACACATTCTTTGGAGATAGCTCCTTTGGTTGCTCAAATCTCTTATTCCCAAACCATAAACATCTGTGTAAAGTGCCTGAAAGGCACAGAGACAGCATAAATTATAGAATACCAGGCTTTGGTTTCTCTGCTTCTGCCATCTGCAGAAGAAAAATCTTGCCATTAGGTTCTTGTTTCTCTATATTTTTCCTTGGAAAGCAGCAGTCTAACCTACTTACAGCTGTTACTCATTGGTTACCCACAGAATGATGTGTTCCTTTACTCCAGTTTGGGACTCAGTTAATCCAGCTCCAACTCAGGTGTTTGTCTAGCGCTCAGCTAGGGAAAGTCCCACAAAAGTGGCCTTTTTTGGGGCCTCTCTCCCAGTCCTACTCTCTCCACACCACCTGCATCTCACACAGTAACTTGGTGGACATCCCTGACTCCCTCCAGGTCTGCATGAAAGTCACATCTGCATCCCTGGACCTGAGAGGGGATCCCTGGCCCTGAGGGATCTGAGGGTTTGCACCCAGAACACAGCACTTTGAATATAATAAATGTGTTTTGCCTTGGGAAGCTGATCAGTAAAAAATAACCAGACAGCAAAGTATTTTCACTCCGTCCTACATGAGAATATTACTGCAACATCTATGGATCTGGTCCTGTAGAGAATAATCTATTTTTCTCAATCACGATTTCAAACAAACAAACAAAAAAAAAGTAATTAAAAAGTCTTGTGATTTGAGTAAAAAGAAAAAACTTCTGAAGATCACCTGGGGAAAAAAAAAGCAATAATTTGTGAAAGGGATTCTAAGAAAAACACATGAAGTGCTTAGCAAAGTCAGATTGGGCCAAATGACCTACAGTCCCTCTGATTTTTTGTTTTCAATTGATGAATGCTCTGCTTCTCCCACTATAAGAGATTCTGACTTTTTCTTGGAAAAGTCAGTCCTTGCAAAAGAGTTCAAACTGATCACCTAAATTATAGATTATTTTAATGTTGTAAATACAAATACTATTTTCTTATTCTATCCTATATTTCTTAATATTTCACTGTCTCAAACCACTTCTCATTGCTTTGCCTTGTCTCTAAGATTACTATTCAGGCTAAAGAAACGGTGGTGAACAGAGGAGGCTTACAAATTCTGATGATTAATACTGGAAAACCTACATTCTTCCCACAGGCAAGTCAGAAGCTCCAAAACAAACTGAAGTCGATTTTCAGGAGATACAGGAATGCTTTTTTTTCTTTCTTTTTTTTTTTTTTTTTTCTTTTTGAATACAGAAGTTTGGATATAAATACATATGGGATCATTCCTAAATCCACAGCCAAACCTAAACCTTCTGTGGTTCACCCAACCCTGTGTTTCCATAAATAAACAGACTGTAAGCATAGAAATTCAAAAGACAGATGAAAACATAAGAGAAACAAAGAAGATTTACTATGCTGAAGTATATCACTGTAAAATTTTACTACTGCCATTAAGAACAGGGAAAGGAAAAGGCACATTTGAGATTGAAAATTGCGGAGAAATGCTTTGAGTATTTTCCTGAAGTTTCATACAACTGTATTTCCTGACGTTTCAAATTTCTGTTTTTTCTTTTGTTATCTCCAGGAGGTTTTATGAAAAGATCCATTCTAAATACAATGGAAATATTTTCTTTTGAGCTTTTAAACAGAAGAATGTACATCTTGTGCCATGAAAATAATTTCCAAACAGCCCAGCCTACAGTGTCTGTCTAGGTAGATGAACCCAATTTAAAAGGCTTCAGGCACCAAGATTTTCAAAGGCACCTAAGGATTTTAGGCATATTTCCATTGCCACGGGGAGCAAAAAAAAAAAAAAAAAAAAAATTGTACACTAAAGTGATCCTAAGTTCATCTTTGAAAACCTTAGCCTACATTTCTTCTCTGCTTGTGTATCTCCTGAATTTATGCTCACATTGAGCCAAGTCTCATAAGAGACTTAAATTATTAAAAGAGGTATAAGTTCTAAAGGGAGAATGGAACTTCCCATTGCCAAAATAACAAAAGTGTAAACTAAATTCTTCTGATGAATTCTGGCCCGTTTCATGCAATCATTCATTGTCATGGCTTGCTTTTGCCACATACTTGCATATTTTTTCCCAGAATATTGGACAGAACTCATACCATAAGTGCTGGCTGTAAATGGTAACTGTAGGAAACAAATAGAGATCTAAACAGATGGAGATTATGCAAAAAAAATAAACCTGTGTTGGTGGAATAAGTTACCATCCTCAGCTGCCACCAACTGCTTATCATGCCCTTATCTCAAAGGTTATGCTCCAATCTTGCAGCAGAGCTGCTGAAAAGCATACTGCTTTAGTAGTAGTAAGACAAGAAAGAATAATAAGACAAACTAGCAGAAGACTAATTAGGCTAATGCCATTTTGACTGAGATAGATCAGACAGTGTCTCTGGGGCAGGTGTCTGCGGGTGCATAAGCATAAACTCCCAAAGCCAGGCAAGAACAATCTTCTGCTGCCAGAAGGGACCTGAGGATCCTGGAATAGGACACTTGTCTTCAGCCTAATACACATTTTTCTATTCTGTGGGCTCTTAACACATGCAGATAAAATTCACGGGGACAGAAACAAAGACCAACAGGGTAGAAATTGTCTGAGAAAAGCAGTCCTGATAGTCAATAGTAATATTCCTCATGCTGTTTTTAAAGCCATGCTCCTGCTGGTAGATTTTACTGGATAGGTGTATTTGAGAATCCCTGCTATGTTTGGAACTCTTTTGTTACAGAGACTATAAACAGGGAGTATTCTCTGTTTCCTCAGTCCTTCGTTCCCGGTCACTTGTTTTACAGCTGTCTGTTGCACAATCCAATTTTAAATCCCTAGCACGAATGGCTTTGATATAATTCCAAGCGCTACTTTCTTTTTTAACTGACTGGTAGCTCTCTAAATTCATATGAATTGGAAGTCACTTTTAAATCAGTCACATATGGATGGATGGCTTTGCCCTCTTGCTTTTCTTTCCCCTAAAAATACTGCCTTTCTTATTTCATTCTTTTTTCTTATGCATTATGCTCCACACACAGCCATGATTCCTTGCAGATATCCTTTGTCTGCCCTGCTCTGTGGCACAAAGGAATCAAAGGATCTATTTTTCAGATGTGGAACCTGTACACCATTTTTTATCTACTCACAGTGTGGGAAAAGAGAGCAGGTGCAATTAAAAATGCCTTAGAAAGGAAGGTCAGGCTGAAAATCAGAGATTAAGCACAGCACAATCTAATTAAAGGGCCTTTCTATGCAGGGAAGGTGTATCATTTTAATGATACTACTATAGGTAAAGCAGCTTGGCTCCTTCCCCCCCAAATGTGTGAATGTGCTCATGCCAGCTGTGCCACTTACATTGTTGTTCCTGTATAGGAAGGGGAATAATTATGCCAATGTAAATTACCTTGAAAATCTGTCTGCTAACTTTAGTAGTATACCTATTTAAATAAAAAGTCATACTCCTAACCAAGGTCATTGTGCCAATAAAATATAAAGTGTAGAACAAACTTAGGAAATGCAGTTCTAATAGATGAGCTTTTGTCTGACGTGTATCTGCATCTTTGATCCTGAAAGGCAGCATTAACCCCTGTTCCTCCCACTTTGGGACTGAGATTCCTTCTGCATTTCACTTTTTGACTGAGATGGCATCTCCATAGATGAACAGATTAAACACGGATTCCACGTCTGTATTGTAAACTTGCTATTGTTTTTGTTTGTTTGGTTGATTTTTTTGTGTGTTTCTTTTTTAGGACCAGAACTGAAATATGTTAAGGATGGTGCATAATGGCCTGACTTGAGAAAGGCTGCTGAATGGGCCTCTTGCTCAATCTACAACACTCAGTCAAGATGACCACAGGAGAAAAACACCAACTCTTCCCAGATTCAGGGAGTGTTGCTAAGGCTCAAAGGCAAGGTTTTTTTCAGCACACACACACTAGATTTTTTTTTCTCCACAATCTTGGAAGCTGGACAGCTGCCCACTCTGTCCACACACATTATGGACACCTGACCAGCTCCTTTGTTCTCAGGCAAACCCAGCTTCCTTATAAGCCCCACCCTAGATGTAGGAGACACCTATATATTTTGACAATACTTCTTAGATGTCTGTATTTTAGGTTAACAAGCTTTGAGGGGAACTACAGGGGCTTTGAATTACTTCCCAAACCTTTGCTCAGTGTCATCATGCTTCCTTTCCTGGCCTTCTCACTACTGCCATTTTTTCTAACTGTAAAGCTGGACAAGACCAGATGAGAATTTTAATGAGGTCAAGGCCTATACCTGTCTGTTTGGGGTGGCTTGTCGAGTTGGGTGCTCTACTGGCAGCTAGATTTGCTTGAAGCTTCCTCTCTTCAGCCCCAGATCTGCAGGGATTCAATGTGCAGCAACTTCAAAATATCCCAGATGATTTGAGGACACTTCTATTCAGCATTTAGTTACAGCCCAAATGCTAGTAAGAGAAGGCTTGAGCCAGCCCCTGGAGTACAGACATCATCAGTTTTATGTCCCAGAAACACTTCAGGAGCATATTTTTAGCCTGTCTGAGCTTCTGCACTATCCCTGAAAGGCATTCTGTTATGATGTAGATAGCAAGAAAGAAAGCACACACTGCTGACATGCAAGGGCCCAGAGCTGTTATTAAAAGAAGTAAATCCTCCTCAATCTCCCTCAGCCATTCCTTCCTCTCTCCTTTGCATAAGGATGCAAACACAGGACAGATTACTACAAAAATGCATATTGTTGGATTGTCAAGGCTGAGGCACTACAGACTAAGGCTGCATCTACAGCAGCAAATTAAACAGTTTTAGGGGTCATCTTCTGGCCTGAGGATAACAGCACAATTTGACCTTGTCTGTATTCTTAAATTTCAAAATAAAGTGTAATATCCAAACTGCCTGCTAGGAATAGTACTTGATCCATTTTAACTCTCAGATCTTGAATGGGAATTGTTTGGAAAATTATGAGCTGGCCACTGCTGAAAGCAAAGCAAATGTTACATTAATAACTTAACAGTAGAGATGACTATGCTAACAAAGTCATAGCAGAGATGATTAAATTTCAATGTTTGCGCTTGGACCCAGGCTCTGCTTAAATATACTAAGGCAGTTTTAACTTGAGTGGCCATTACACAAGGGCATCTGCATCATTCTGCTCTCTAAGTCAGATTTCCCAGACAGACTTGGTTTCCCACCTCATCCTGTGGTGATCCAGGGATGGGGGAGGCTATGAGACCCCATAGGAAGTACCACCCAACATGACAAGTACAATGCCTAGAGGCACAAATGTGCTTCAGGTACCTGAAATACACTGTGCAACTAAAAGCAAGTTCATTAATTGCTGCCATTCATTCTTTTAATCACTAAAATCAGTGCTATCCCATGAAGAAATCCAGTTTTCAGAAAGACATAATTTGTCCTTAAAAGTATTTTGAAAGATAATTTCCCTTCATTTCAATGTGTCATAGTAACTTAACTGCCACGGGCAGAATAACATTGCCTAAAGCCATTCTCCCTGTGGCATCCATTCTGCTTGCAGGCAAAAGAACATTTTCTTTTCACTCTTTCAAGTTTTCTGCCACATTTCCCTCACAGCCCAACTTTCCTGATTATTCTAATTTCTTTTTTTTTTTAATTCTCACAGACCACCATGCAGGATTTTTTGTTAGTTTACATGGTAGAAGAACAACTGATTACACCTGGGATATATCTTTTTACTAGGCAAGTAGTTTGGAATGAAGACCTATGAAAATAGGCTGCATGGTTTTGGTTTTTTTTCCTGCATAATATGCACAGCAGCTTTACACTGCTCTCATTTCAGTAAAGCAATTCCACCCATGTCTCCGGCAGACCTTAAGATTTTTTCTTTAAATCCAGCCAGATCCTGCAGTGTTGCTGAATAAAGATTACCTCCAGTGGTACAGAATAGACAGTTTTAGTGAGTCACAGAGGAAGATCTCAAAAGAAAAAAAAAAAAAAAAGAAGAAGATAACACAGCAACATGAGTTCTGCATGGGCTCTACTGCTATGCTGAATCAAGGCTCTAGAGTGCTGTTCAGCAGGTCCTATTGCCAGTGAAATGTCCTAGTCAATTTTACAATGAATCACTGGAAGCACAAACAAGAGAAATCTCTCTCTTTCCTTGAAGGAAGTAGAATGAGATTAACAAGAAACAGAAGTATTCACTCAGCCCTACTGAAGCTGCGGGGCAGGTAGGAACTTTCCTACAGATTTTAGGGGGCCCAAACTGAAAGACCCAGAAAATGAAGCAGAAAAACAAATGCTGAATGGTCATGAATAGTAAAATGTCTTGAATGAAAAGAAAAGAGGAATAAAACTTTTAGAGGAGAGGTTCCATCACAAATAAATGAATCTGGTGACAACTTGGACAGATTTCTTAAAAAGACAGATGGAAGCTAGAATATAAGTCATAACAGAGACCAGTAGTTTACAGGACTATAACACGTCTCTAGCAGACAACACTGTAGGATGAAAAGCAATTTATTTCTGAAATATTTATCTTTTGCCCAGAGCAAGGATACTTAGTGCTATTCTTTATACTGATTGCTTCCTAAAATCTGTTTGGAGAGAAAACAGATAAGTAATACGACACAGATAGGTTTCTATTTAACTTAAAATCAAATGATGACTTAAATATCATAAACTAAATTCTGAAATTGTTTGCACTGAAATATATTGTACTAGGCTGGCTCAAGGCACTCTTTTGAAAGTCAAAGAGGAGAAAGAGCCTAAGCACCATTACTCAACTTTGCTCTGCTTAGCTGCACCTCAACCCACCTGTAAATTTGTAAAAGCTTAAGTTGATTAGTGAGAATTGTTGAGGAGCTCTAGTGGGATATCCTGCAGGTGGGATAGAGAGAGAAGAGAGAATTATGAGAGTTAGAGGTGAGTGAGCAGGTACTGTCTTGTGGGAAGTAAAATGTTGATATTAGATTATCTCTCATTTTTAGTGTATACAGATGTTTTATACTTAAATCTTAGGCAATATCTGGTCCTAATAATGTGTAGAAAACAAAATGTCTTGACAAACAACAATGTCTTGTTCTCTAGATCAAATGTATACAGTACATGAAATGAAAATGACTTGCCCTTGACTTGAAATGACTTGTCCTTCTTCAGTGACAGAAATGAGTAAAATTTGGATCTAAATCCAAATCAATCACCTAGTTGTGAGAAGAAGCAGTGTTTATCTGGGGAGCCATTATCTGATAAACACACACTTGCCTCTAGCACCATTCAGTTCTTCCTGCTTTCTTAGAGTAGAAGCAAACCTGCTGACTTGTGCTATTGGATTTTGTGATGTGGGCACCTTTTCCCAATAAACTTAACTGTGACTACTAGCTTATTTTACACAGGCTACTAAACATCAATCAGATGGAAATGACTTGCAGTCTTTACTGATTAGGTCATATTTGAGCCAGTGACCTAAAGCTGAATAGTAATGACAGCTTAAAATTGCTTTTTTACCATACAGCAAACAGCAGTGCACCAAAATATACCTGAAAGATGCAATTTAGTATACTTCAGTCCTATAACAAGTAGTTATATGTTGCAGCCCTAATTCCAGTCAAAGTAAAACCTTTGACAGCTCACTACTTATAAAGCAGTAACCAACAAAATATAGTTATGAGGAAGTAGGAAGACAGACATTTGCATGCAAAAATCAACAGTGACTTGGGTTTTCTTCTTTCAGCAGCTGCAGAGTTCAGTCAGCATACCAAATGCTTCATCTTCGAAAAGTTTGTTGATGTTAAGATCCAGAGACGGAAGGAAAATCTCTTTTTTTTAAAAAAAAAAAAAGAGAGAAAAAAAAACTACAAGAAATGTTTTTGCAGTTGCAGCGTTCTTAGTATAATCAAGTCTGGTTTGTGAGTTTTGAAGTATTCCCAAATCAAGATTTTATGGATTTTGTTTTTCTTTGGCTGATTTTTTCAGACTGAAATATTTGATTAATGGCAGCAAATGCTATTAATCAAATGATCTGCAATTACTGTTAATAGTGGTTTTCTATGTGGAATCCATTACAAATTGAAGTGGAAGGTGATGTGATTGCATTAAGAAACTTCTTAGGGAATCATTAAACTACTTTTTGTAGTTCAAAAGGATAATTCCTGGTCCTCATATATGATATTCTCCAGGGCAACAGTCAATAGATCTGGAAAGAAAGAACTACTTTTCTGCCCTTATATATATATCTATATATCTCTTCCCAAATCTTATTTGCATTCAGGATAGAATATGAATTTTCCCTTATATACGCTTCCAGGGATATTGAGGGAAAGCAAATCTGGTTCTGTTTTATGCAGACCTGAATATAAAGCACAGCTGTGCTTGACACCTCATTGTTCTCCTACTGAAAATATTCTCGTGGTGTTTGTTCAAGACATTTATGCCAGCTGCAGTTTTCACACTATTTCCAGTAAAGAATTAAGAAAAAAAAAAAAAAATCACAAAACAGTAGAAACCAAATTTGAGCCCCCTGCAGCAGTGCTGTCTCTTTTACATTTTAATATTAGTAATTCTACTTGCGCTAACAAACCAGATAGGAGAATAACAAATATGCCCCTATTCAGTTCTTTGCTACTACACAAAGGCCTTCATTCCCCTTGACTCTGGACTAGGCTCAGGAACCAGGAAGGCTGGAAGGCATGAGAAAATAAGTATCGGATACCTTGGTCTTTGCCTGATCTTTTGTCCCATTCAACAGTATACTCGCTTAGTCCTCAGACTTCCTTCTGCTGCCAGTGTATTTATAGAAGTCCTTCTTCTTGCTCTGCTTGTCACTTGTTAGTTTTAACTCCAGCTGAGTTTTGTCTTTTCTAACTCCCTAGCTGCAATGCTCAGGCAATGTCTGCAAATTCTTCCTGTGTAAGTCGTCCTGCTTCTACCTTCTGTTCACTCGCTTCCTTTTTGCATTTGTGCTCAGTCAGGAGCTACTTCTTCAACCGCACTAACCTCCCACCACAGCTGCAGGGCTTCCTGCACATCACCACCAACCCTTCCTGAGATCAGACGGGATTGTCCTTTAGATTTTAAACTCCACAATCTCAAGGTCACCACGCCCATGAACATCCTTGACCTTCACATCCCCAACCTCCATGCCCATGAACATCCTTGACCTTCACATCCTCAACATGCACTTCTTTATTTTTAATAAGTAAGTGTACATATTGTTAAAGTTGATGGTTTGTGGTCCCCACCTTCTATCTCCAGAGTGAGGTTAGAGCTCTATGCCAGGATAGGCCTGTATGGAGGGAAGACACTGACTTCTGAACATATAGGCTACACAAGGTACAGGCAGCATCAGGTCATCTCAGCCCATGGGTGCAATCCTTCTGATCTGAACCATTTATAAAACCTGGATGTTTCCTTGTACTGATTGTTTATCCTGGGAATGAGGCCTACTCTGTGCAGTGAGGCTGACTGCACTGAGGTGCCTTGGAAAGACTCAGCCATCCTGTGTAATTTGTGATAGAAAATGTTTGCCAAGTCTGCACAAGTTACAGAAGGCTCAGCAAAGGACAGAGCAAAGGGCAGAAAGTCACCCTAACTAAAGCAGTATTTATGCTGTAAAGAACATGAATAGCAACCTCCTTGTAACAGAAGATGGTACATTCCAGAAAACAGGTTTTTCATATTCAGCCAGTCAGCCCTATCACTGTGTATGTCCATACCTTTTCCCCTGTGATCACCAAGGTCCTGGCAGATTAGAAATTTATAACCTTTTTAATACAGTGAAGAGTTGTAAACACGCTGAGGTAGGCATGATGTAGGATAGAATATCACTATTTCCTATAAATAAGTAAATAAATAAATAAATAAGCAGCATGGATTAGCTTTACTAGGAAGGTTTCAGTGTGATTCACCTTGGTTTTCCACACTGAAGCATTCTAGGCACCTGGGGAAGAAAACTTGAAAAGATGTATAGAAATGTCTTCGACGACATGTTTTGCATCACAGTGCCTCTGTTGTAATGTACTCCCAAACCCATACAGATTTGATAGAGGAAAGACTCTAGTTTATCAACCTTAGTATTTACTAAACATATTCTGAAAACAACCAGCAAGAACTGATCCCATGCAAAACAGATCTGTCTTCAAGGTCTCCATTCAGATTTCTCACAGCAACTTCTCTTCCTGTCTGCAACATTGCTATACTGAAATAAAGCATTGTATGTTTGGAACAGAACTATGAGGAAGAAGAAGTAGCAGTTGACATGTCTGTAACATCCTTTTCTGCAGTATTGAAAGGAATTATCACATCAAGGGTCTTCAAAAAGTCTGTCCTGGTAGTACAAATTACCAGTATTATCAACTCTGGGCATGCAAATGTGAATACAACTGAAATATCTTCAGTAACAGCCATGTCAGCCCTCCCTTGTGCTCTCTGTCCTACTTCCACCATGATCAGTGGAAAATCTTACTCTTTACTCTGTATTTCTCTGAATGGTAGCTAATCATAGAATATCCCTGAAACTGAGCATTCAGTTTGACAGTCTTACTTATAAATATGTTTCTCAGATGCTGAAACCCCACTGAGACTTATATTTCTGTATGAGTCATATTTCATCACAGTATGTTAATTTAGTTATTCATTTCCATTGAGGGATTGTCTTATAGAACACGTCAATGGAAGCCTTATTGTTTCCAAAAGAATATTATGTCATCTTAATGCAGTTTAGATCCAGTGCCTGCAGCTGCCTTCTGTTTAAGACTTGTTTCATTTAAGTTTATAACATTCTGAGAGACTTAATTCCCGTTCTTAGCTGCTTGGATCTAGGTCTTTAGTTTTATTATTGATGTGATGCAGCACAAGTTATCCCACTAAAAGCTGTTCTCAGCTGAATGGTTAAGCAAAACATCAATCCAGCCCCAGGGCTCAAAGCTAATCTTTCAGCTCATTACATTTTAAAGATTGCAAACAGTCAGAAGGCCTGGAATTTATGTAACTTGGGTTTTATACAGTAAAAGCATGTAAAAGTTATATAACTTAATGTTCATATCAGATGTTGAAAAATAATAGGTAAATCAGACACAGGAACATAACAAAAATGTCACAGAGGAGTACTTATGGTTATCCTTTGACTAAACACACACACAGAACAATGTATTTTCACATATGATTAATTCTCTCACCATTTCAAAATTAAATGCATATTTTTCCACTATTTAACTTTTATAATAGCATTGTCATGAGTACTCCAATAATACTGTCAAATCTTTGCAAGTTTAAATTGAGTTTATGAACAAGGTAATTAATTTTTACTGTCCTTATTACAATGACATCAGAATTACTATTTACCTGGGCTGCTAATAGCTTGGCTGGAGAAAAGAATTACAACATCAAAATTTTGTTATAGAAACAACAGCTGTTTCAATACAAGATGATGTTAAAAAACAAGTAACCCCTCACTTCAAGAAAGCCGTAGTAGAATGAGAGATTATTAAGGCACCCTGATTCATATCTGTAAAATAACAGATATAGTTATAGATAAAATATACATATAGCTATAGTGTTATATGTAACTATGTAGTTATAGATAAGTAACAGATATATTATCTGCTAGTAGCTTATACAATCCTTTTCCACCACAAGCTTTTGGGGAGGTTTTACTGTGCTCCTTGAAGCAACAGTTTCTCCTTTAAAGGAGAATATACTGCTAGTCTGTAAATGCAGTCTCAAATTTTTGTTTTTAGACACTTCTGTTCCTTTTCTCAAGGGCCAACCTTGTTCCATCCTGCAGTGTTTTTAGTGCTGCTGGATTTCTCTCTGAGACTCTAACCTTCTGGCATCACTGTTGCAGGGAGCTTTGGCTAGATGATCTCTAGAGGTCACTTCCACCCTCCACCATTCTGTGGTCAGTGAATGTGCACACACATTACACATGCACACTCACATACCTGTTGCTAGCTGTAACTTCAGTCTCTGAATGTAAATATGTTTCCTCACTATTTTAAGATGGCAGTGTTGTTACTAAGCTGCAGTGGAACAGGTCGTAGGAGAGAAGGCAAAAGTAAGATGTTGTGAGATTACATTTGTAATTGGAAATTTGTGACTGTTTGAAATTGCATGGTTTTCTACATGTCCCCTGCATTTCAGGAGGACATTAGGGCTGGCAGTGTTGGTAATGGCCAAAATAATACATAACTGTGATGCCTACACATGTTATGAACAGTCATAGGTAGAAAGCCTCATCTTTCCTGCGTTTTTAAGATTTGTAGACAAATTATACATGCTCAGAACAATCTTGTGAATAAAAACTGCCAGATGTTGACGGCGGAAGCTGCAGAAAGAAAACAGAGCTGCCACTCTGTGTACCATGTATATTGTGTCATACCAGCAATGTTCTCCTGCAGTTAGTGCATTGTTGTCTGTCTTGTATTTTCCTTCTTTTCTTCCTGTGCAGTTTTTTCCTTCCTGTTTCACCTTCTCTATGCCAAATGAGAGGGCATGAGAAAGGCTGTTTTTATGGTATTTCTCAAACAATGAAAATAGGCTGTTCTCAGATTGAAAATAGCGTAATTCTTTGTAATTTTTTTCCTGAATAGTAAATGGTGAAGCTGTATCCAAGTCTTATCACTCACTAATGGTTTGATGATTACTGCTATTACCTTACGTAACTAAGACATACTTAAAATTAGGTCACTGTCCAACACTTGCTTGATTCTTTGGATATAGTTAAATATCCACTGCTGTGCATAAAACTGAACAACTGCTTGCATAAATCTGATGAATCTTAAATTAGAGGTGTGTGTTTGGGGACAAGAGCATAGCAAGGAGGATGAGTAGTCCTTTGGCTGTTGGATTTTTGTAAAATAGTCATCATAATATTTTTATGATGACTGTTTTTGTAAAATCGTCATCATAATCACATCACATAATACTTTCATCTTTAGTGACTTAGGGAATATAGTAACCATACAGAGCAAACAAATGTTACTTCTCTACACTGAAGGATCCAGCTGCTCCAGTCCATATTCTGACTTCTTTTCTTCATATTCCTGCATTGCTACTTAGCTCAACTCCTTCTACTGAAAATGTAGAGGAAAAGTCAATATATGCATCTTGACAAAAATCTATCTTTCTTTTGATACTGTATTGAAAGAAGGAAATCCAATCTCCTATGTGAATTTGTTTTGTAAGGGAAAAAAAAATAACTTGTGTCTCTTCAAAATTAGGTAGTGACTAACATTTATCCTTGATCTTGCCACACATCAAGAATATTTAGATATTAAATATAAAACACCTTGCCATGTGCTGGTAAGCCTTTTAAAGCCGTCTTAACAATTTTTGCTCTGCTAGTCTATCTGTAGACTTGAACTGACATAATTGAAGCATGCTATGGAGAAATAGCAAATCGCTATTGCTGAAATTGCAAATCTTTTTTTACTTTTTTTAATCTTTTTCCCTCCTAAAAGAGCACTGAGAGTCTTGCTAATCAAATTTGTTTTAGAGGACTCCTTTTTTTTACTGCCTAGCCTGTTGTTTGAGATTACAACAAAGGTGCTAGTTAGTTGTCATTAATGAAGGTCTTTGATCTGGAAAGGAATTTTGAAACAACCATGGAGGGCTGCTAGTCCACAGTTGCAAGATGTGCTCATGTCTAATGGCAGAAATGTCATATCTCATTTCAGATTTTAATTAGATGCATACGATAGTATATTTATATCACTTCAGTTTGGTCTATATGAAGGTCAGAAGTGTGTGAGGTGTGCAGTTCACAGGATATAGCTCTTCCCCATTTTTACAGGCTGCCATGGGTGGAGGAAGGGGATGGGATTGTTTTCACTTATTTCACTTTAGATGTGGGGTAGTTTAGTTAAAAAGCGCTTAAAATGTCTTAATATATCTTTCATTTCTGATTTCTTTAAATAGCATTCTATCAATGCATATTTCCTTTCAAATACTTTAAGTATTTATTTTATTTAAAACTACTGAATGTGGAGGCTAAGGATATTTGGTCATTTAGTTGCCTCTTTCTTAAAATGGCACAGTGGTGGCTTAAGAATATGTACTTTGAGCGAGCCTCCTGCCTTCTACCTGATCTTTAGGAGTTACATGCTACAGACTGTGAAAGAAAAGGGGAAAGAGGAAAAAAGGTTGAAGGAAACTTTAGATTTAGAGCAAATTGTGCACATAACTGCAGAAAAACAGGATAACCTTCTGAGCAAATTCTGTGCTGCTGTGGCTAGGCTGCTTCTGCTGCCCAAATTATCTAAGGAATTCCATGGTACAAAGTACAATTTGTAGCCCAGACATGATCAAAAGAAGTACTCGTGTCTCATAATTAGAGTCTGTAGAAAAGACTGGGACTATTTATCATGTGTATTAGACAAAAAATGTCCTAGTCTCAAACTAACATATATTAAATACAGAGCTTTATTCGAAGGGAATGAATAGGTGTGCATGTCTAAGCCAAGCCTTCTCAAATCACAGCTATGTACAAAAGCTGTGCTGGACAAGACCGTGCTGGCGAGGACCTCAGGCCGGGTCCAGGGTTTTCCAGCCGTTGTGAAGCTGGCTTTACTGTCAATTCTTTCCCTTCTTCGCCGCCGTGCTGTTGGCCATCTCATGTGGCTGCTGCAGCCACTGCAAAGTTGGCACTCACTAGCACGCCAAGTCCGCACTGAGCCCTCTGAAACCCAGTAGGCCGCTTTGTGTGGCCTGCTGCTCCTTTTCTTGCTGCTGTGCCTCACCAGTTCAGAACAGGTAATACAGTCCATCTTCTCACTACGTGTTGAATTCACTGAGTCTAAAGAAATCTTGAAAGGTCTTCAAGACCTTCATTTTTTTGAACTTGCGTTTACCCCCCACCTACGTATGTACAGATGCGCTGCTACTATTCTTTTGCCTTTTTAAAGTGGATTTGAGAATGATGTCCACACAAAACATACTAATGTTGGTCAATATGTTGTAGTTTAAACTGGCTTTTCCTAATCTTGACTTCGGTTTTGTTGAAGATGTTTTTGCTTCTCTAGGATTTACATTTTCTTCATGCAAGCACTGCTGATATCTCCTTGCAATACTTATTCTGTCAGGTTACTTATCTTCAGAAGCTCCTAAACGTTGAGGTATACATTAAGAAATATTATGAATGAATATTAAGGCTGTGGCTTTCCTTTAATATAAGAAATAAATTATGTGGATATAATATTTCTCAAATTATCTCCTCGGCAAAGCTACATTAATTTGGGAAGGGGGCCACAACGTCATGCCAGCAGGTTACCTGGCATCAGCTCATCCTAACCATCTGCTGTCCTGGTGGCTTGTATCATGAAACAGAAGAGCTTACTTTTGACCAAAATGTTTCCCATTCATTGTAACAAATTTATATTACTGCCAGTTATTTGTAAAGACACACTAATAGAAGTGTGATGAGAGTTCTTCTTGATTTCCATTTTGCTTTTTTAAGCTGGTATGATAGCTGAATAACAGCTATCACAGAATCACAGAATATTCAAGGTTGGAAGGGACCTCTAGAGATCATCTAGTCCAACCTTCCCGCTCAAGCAG
>JAVCKT010034750.1:6684-33094 GCA_032273925.1 Rhynchotus rufescens
AAAACATCAACCTCCATCCTGGTGCAGGGGAGAAATGGATATTGGGATTTCTGTACAGGCCAGAAACCCTGAGTTTTGCTCAGCTCTGGGCTTCTCAGCGCCTCTCTAACCCCACGTATCACTTGTGAGGGTGTTTCTCAGCCAGCAGTAGCCCTGTCTAATCCTTGGATGTTTTGGAAAACCAAAGCTCCTTTGCTTGACTCCTCGGAACATCATTGTGACCTCACAGTGAGACCACCCGTGCGCGGCGGTTGTCATGACCCGCTGATGCTGAAGGCACTGCCCGCTATTAAACCTGCAGTGCTTTTAGAATTGCTCAAGTTGTCTTGATTCAGCAGGGCTTGCTGCCGCCCTTAGTTTTCAGAAGTATAAAGGAAAATAAGCACAAACTGACTTGGGACTAATGTGGGTTGCTGAAGCGTTTTGTGTCTTAATTTTTTTTCTTACCGTCTTCCGCCAGAGGATACAAAGCTTGTATTTCGTTTTGTGTGACTTCTTGGATTTTTTTCACAGTATGTCTGGATTTGGGATGAACAGAAATCAGGCATTTGGAATGAATAACTCCTTATCAAGTAACATTTTCAATGGAACAGGTGGGTCTGCTCTGACATATGTAGATCTTAAAGTAGTACAGCAGAGAGTGGATTTTGGCTGAACGAGAAAGGTTGAAAATAGTTTGCTCTGTTTGAGTACAATTTTGTTGTAACTTTGAATTACTGCATAAATCTACTCCTGCTAGTAGAGAATACATCTCTATTCTTAAGTAATATCTACACTTTTTAATCCTAAATGTGGAAGAGACTTTGCTAGTTTAAGATTATACCAAGTAATATTTCTTTTCTTCTCTTTTTTTTTTTTTTTTAGTGTAGTGTAAATAGCGTAGTGTAACATAACATCAAAGCAATGCTGTTTAATTGTTACTTACTTCCTAACATTGGAATAAAAGTGCTTGAAGACAAAGTAAAAGAGTTCCCTAGAAACATTGTGCAAATCAGACAAGCATATACCTAGTTGGTTAGAAACGCACAGTAACTTAGCAGTGACTTTCTTTGAACTGCTAATTGCTTATTTACCAGAGAAGAAAGTTTGATTGGCTTTCTGTGAAACTATTGCAGGTTTATTAGAAACCTGAAGCTCCTTTTGAGCAGCCAGGGTATGAAGAGATCCTTTCAGCCAGTTGGTGCAGTTGTGATTTCCGCCCCCTCCTTGGAATTATTTCACCACCTGAATTTAATGTCCATATGTATCTGTATATCTTTATATATATGTCTGTATATATCTATATCTCTTTGTATATAGAGAGAGATATGCTGCCCTGATACCACAGGGTGGAAGGCCGGCCAGGGCAGGAGGCAGCTCCATGCGGCCGCTCTGTGGCCTGCGCCTGCCCTTCACAAAATGCTCCCCCGTAGCTTGTGCTGCACCTGCCAGGGCCAGAGGGCTCCTGAATGCTCCAAAACCTGCTACACGTGCAGGATTCCTTCTCCGAAACCTTCTCTTTGATATAGCTCCTTGTGTTTTAAACAGGTTGCCAGCCCTAGCAGTGCAGTTGTGGTTCTGCGTGTTTTAGAGGCCTCAAAATGAGGCCTTGCTGCTAAGTATGACCAAGTAGGCTTTGTTTTAAGAGACTTATCTCACACATCTTCAGAGTAATGCCATAACACAAGGTTATATTTACTCTATTTATTCATCGAAACTATACTATGAGTGTTACTCATTGTAGAAAGATCACTTTGAAGAAAGAAAATGTTTCTCATATTTGCCCTGCGTTGTAATGATTTTTTTCTATATGATGTAGTTCTTTGAATAAAAATCTTAAGAGAATTTAAAATATCTGCTTTTATTATAGATGGAAGTGAAAATGTGACAGGACTGGACCTCTCAGATTTTCCAGCACTAGCAGACAGAAACAGAAGGGAAGGAAGTGGCAATCCAACTCCATTAATAAACCCTTTAGCTGGAAGGGCTCCCTATGGTATGACTATACTGTTGTAAACTTTGACTGCAGTAGTATTTGCAGCTTCTTGAGTGCGAGTGTTTACTTGATTCAGCTTTTGCTGTTTGTAAGATGATATGCTGCCTCTTCAAAAATGCATGGCACTTGGGCTCCTGAACCTTGGTTTTGAAAATAATCAATATCTCTGTGATTGGAGATTCAACTCAGCTGTTTTAGGTTCATCTTCAATAAAAGTTGTTGGGTTTTCAGTCAAGATAATAGCTTGGCTTATCCCTTTTAAAATTTCTTACACAGTAGATTGATTTCTAGATGCCTTATACAGAAATTGTCGAGGTATGAGCAGAAAATATAAGATCTGATCAGATCATATTCCTGTGTAAAAAGTCAGCAGTTGTAAATATCACCATATATTTCACTGTTCATTTGTAGTACTGGCTGGAGTATTGTTCATTGTCACTTCTATGACAAGCATAAGAGTTCAAAAAAATAACTATTATCTGTCAGATTCGAAGTCTCTCATATAAGTCTGGCTGAACAGTCTGAAACATTAAAAAAGACATGCATCTTATGTGGGTCAAAAAGAATCAGGTAAAGTTAACATTAAGTACAATACTACTTTTTGTTACTGCCTCAGCAGATTTTGTAATGGGTATTACATCAGCTACTCTCAGAAATTGCTTTTGTAATAACTTAAAGTTCTTCTTAAGGCACTTCTCAAATTTCCAACTAAAAAGCATAAATGTTTTTCAACTTGAAAAGCCAGTGTTTTTCAAAGATATCTTCAGTTTTAATTGGAGAGAAGTATTAGTTACTACATTATCAGGAGATAGGAACCGTGTGGAATGGGTGTAACCACTGCCCGCTGTTCAAGATAGCTGAGAGAAATGGCTACATGAGCTAAATTCAAGTACTCCTAAATATAGACTTGCTTCCCGAAACAAAGGTAAGGAAGAGTCCCCTGCAGTGGGGACTTGTCATTCTGTGCAAGCGAAACAAGGAAATGTGAGGAAAACGGATTGCCCATAAGGAGTTTGGAGGACCACGCTGGAGGGCTTAGAGCACGATTATGGGACTGGTTTCACCTTCAGCAGCACGGCTGTGTAGAAACCTGTAGCCACTGGCTCCTTGTGCTTGCACCGTTTCCACATGTTAGTGCTAGTGTAGCTGTTTGCCAGATTCAGTGAACCGGGAAGGAAATTTATCTATAATAAAGTTATGCCTAACATCTGTTTAATGCACGGTTGGAATATAGGATAGAAACAATGGAAAAGTAGGGATAGGTGATGCACTAACTGCTGTCTCCAGCAATAGGAAGTAGAGAATACAGTCAAGAAAAAGGGAGTTGGAATTCTGAGCAAGGACATAGTGTCTTAATTTTTTGCTGTATTTTGGAAGCTTAAGACCTCAAATAAGTGTTAGGTAGAATGAGCATATGCAACATTGTTTGTTATCAATTTTTTTTCCATCCACTGGAAGAAATCTAATAATTCTGGATGAAAAGGGAGATTGGCAGAAACAAGATTGACTTAGTATTTTTTCTGAAACAGGGAACTCAAACTTCATAACATAAGAAAAAGTCATATAAATTGTCAGCAAGTGAACCTTTCTAGCTATTTATTTGGCATCTTTGAAAAACACAAGCCCTGCACTTCCTTATGTCTTCCCTTACTCTAGTTTGCCACCAAAACACTGTATTATTTCACTGTATGTCAGTGAAGAATATTTGCCCTTGGGCAGATGTGGGCTTTTTCTTTTTTATGCCAGTAAGAAAAAAAAAATATTGCTCTTCAGTAGCTGGAATCCTTGCTCCAATGTGAATGGCCTACTTTTTATAAATTAGGGTCAGAGCACTGAGAGTTGCAGGCTAAATGCTTTCAGTTTTCTTATTTCATATGTCACAGCAAGTATTTCATTGCTGATATGTTCTGTTGCAAGTTGGCTGGATGTCTTGTAGAATATGTGCTTCTAGCCACATTACACTCAGAAATTCTTCATGCAGTTAGGGCAAAGGAGGAAAAATAAATCATTTGCAGGATTATAATACATCTTTCCTTATTAAGTGGATTTCCTTAAACGCTACTTTAACATTACCTCTAAATATTATTTTGATTATTTAGATATTCAAAACAGATGCTATCCATGATAAAAGTTTTGGGCTTAAGTCTTAAAGCAGTGGATTTATCTAAGGTATGATTTCAGCCCCATATGTTTCTTACCTTACCATCAACACGTGCATACATACTCAACTAAAATTTCTTATTTAAGTGAATTATTTTACCTATTTTCATTTTTACTCTTCTTTGAAAGTCATTTGTATTATACAGTTTGCATATAATGAAATTTATAGTAAGCAAAATCAACAGCAAAAATATTTTTTGCTTAGATATCTTTTAATGATGTCTCTGCTTTCACTTTGGTGATAGTTGGGATGGTAACAAAACCAGCAAGTGAGCAGTCCCAGGACTTTTCAATACACAATGAAGACTTCCCGGCATTACCAGGTTCCAGCTACAAAGACCCAACATCAAGTAATGATGACAATAAATCTGTAAGTAAATAGCACAGCCTCACTTGGTTCCACTGTTGCTTTTTTTTTTTTTTTTGGGGGGATAATTATTCTTTAAAATGGACCGCAATGCCAGTTGTGTTTGTTCCAATTTTTTTTTTTTTTTTTTTTTTTTTTTTTTTTTTTTTTTTTTTTTGGGATAATTATACTTTAAAATGGACAGCAATGCCAGTTGAGTATATTTATAACGTAAGATCTTCAAATGTGCTGCTCTGAGTTGCTGAGAAGATTTACATAAGCAGCATTTCATACATAGGTATGTAAATGGAATTTCTTGGGAAGCTTTTTTTGTCCCAGTAGTCAATGTGACCTTCCTTGCTCAACTTCATAAAAGTTCCGTTCATCCAACATGTATTTTCGGGAGGAGGGGGAAGGGACTTGCATGAACACATCAAAATTAGTTTCTAGAACTGAAATCTGTTTTTTCTAGTTTTTCAGTTCATATTTTTTTTCCTACCCATTCCAGCTCATTCTCTACTGTTGGTGTTATAGGCTCCTCTCATCAGCACTAGTAACTTGCACATTTCAACATTTTTCTTCAAAGCTGTTAAATCCTTTAATGTTAGGTAGTACAGTATTACTTCAAGGTAAAATTCTTGATGGGGGAAATGAAGGCACAGGGAACGAGCCATTTTAATAGAGACCCCTGCATTCATGGGTATGTTGTAGCTAGCTGTAGACTACGTTGTATCTCAAATACTGTAATTATTCCTTGTTAGATGTAGAGGTTAGCTGTGAGATTGTGGTTTTTTCGACTGTTTTCTCTGAAAAATAGGTGATAAAAATTGCTTAAATGAAAAACTGCTTTAGATGGCAGAGAAACTGCATTTAATGCAACATTTGACAAGATGTTTTCACAATTGTTTTGTTACTGATTAATACAAAATATATATTAATTATTGTGGTATGAGCACTGCAGTGTAGGTAGTAAATGGAGATACAGACTCATGATGAAAACTGGAAAATGTATCTGTTTGAAAAGAGAGAAAGAGAGAATTCCAGTCCCCAAATGCTATTTTGTAGTGTTTGTATTAGAGAATGTTGTGATATACAACACACTCTCTACTGAGTACAGTAGAGAAGGGAGGAGTATCTGTGAATATACTGTGTTGCTGCAGGTCTATTTTAAAGAATAATACAGTGTAATAAAAATAGTTTTGTCAGGATATGGCTTTCTAGAGAGAAATCATTTTTCTCACCACATGTAGTGTTTACATTTCTTTGCTAATGGTTGCAAGTTGCCAGCTGTATGTTGCCTGTGCCTGAAATTGCTTGAGTTATTACAGGAACATGAGTATTTGAGGAAAACATGTGATGTGAGGAGTCCAAAATACCCCCAGCTGCAGGCACTTGGACATTCATTGTGTGTTTGTATTCACATGTAAAGTAGTTTCTTACCTTCTCAGCTTGCAAGTTTGTTTATTAATAGCTCCCTGTATGGGAGATGCACTTTAGGAAGTTGTAAATATTAACTGAAGTTTCTCACCAGAAACATGAGGGCTTCAGACTTGTCCCACTTTAGTGCCCGATACATTAGCGTGGCTTGACATATTGCTTAGACATAAATCCTTAAAAAAAAAAAAAAAAAAAGAGGGCATTTGCATGCACTTAGTTGTACTGAGCATTCCCGTGTGCAGAAGTGGTATAATAGATGTTAGATAAATGATGCAAATCATCTTTCCCTTCCCCATCACAAAAACTGAATGATGGGAAATATTTAAATTTCATTAATTAAATGGTTGTGTATGTAATTAGAGTAAGACAGTTCTATAATATATATTAAAATATTAAATGTGTCATATAAGAAATGTGTAGCAATTTCGATGATTTTTGTAGAGCACTTACCTCAGAAGATACGGTTAACCAATTTTTCCTTTTTAGATTGCTTCCATCATATTAAATCTACAAATTATTTTTAACAGAATTTGAACACATCAGGCAAAACATCATCCAGCACAGATGGGCCCAAGTTTCCTGGAGATAAAAGTTCAACTACGCAAAACAACAACCAGCAGAAAAAAGGGATCCAAGTGTTACCTGATGGTGCGTGGCGTTCCGTGTTTTCCTCTTGAAATATTTTGGCAGCCCTTTAGAGCAACTTGTTGATTCTCCTCCCCCCCCACAACACACACTTGCTGAAAGGAGAAAATAAATCTGTTCTTGTCGCCTAGGTCGGGTTACCAACATTCCTCAAGGGATGGTGACGGACCAGTTTGGAATGATTGGCTTGTTAACATTCATCAGGGCAGCGGAGACAGATCCAGGGATGGTACATCTTGCATTAGGAAGCGACTTAACAACACTAGGTCTCAATCTCAACTCTCCTGAGTAAGTTTCTGTCTTCGTTTGTGGTTTTATTATGCTGTCATTTGTGAAAACAGGCTTAGTGAGCTGACATGAGTATCAAAACCACAAATGTATTATGCTAAATAAAATTTGAAAATATAATGACAGTAAACTAAAACTCTGATAACCAAAAGAACAGTGCTTCGAGGTGTACTGAGATCTTGTCTTAGAAGCTTTTAATAAACCTAGTGTCTTCACTTACTCCCTTAACTTCTTCAAGGCTTTCTTCAAGGGTCCAACAGTACATTGTTAATAAATCTGATGCATATATTATATTTCAAATAATAATATTCCCTGAGGATATCTTCATTTAGGTGACAGCCATTTGGGGATAAATCAGGCTTATGTAAGTGGAGCAGTGACTCCACTTAGTGTGCATCTGCAGTGTTACTCTGCCCCAAAGATTAACTTAAATGAAAACATAATTTTATAGTTAACTCCCAGTCATTCATTTCACCAAAGTTGATTCATTTAGGCTTCCTTTAGAGGCAGTGGGGAAAAAGTCTGGCCCCTGTTATCACTACAGCCTCTGAAATATAAGTACTTACGATAGGTAGGAGCACCTCTCTTTTCCCACTTCCCCATTTCTGCAGAAGGAATTTAAATGATCATGCCAATCACCTTGAAAATGGAATAAGTCTCTGAAATCTCTGATGCTCAGATTTTCAACTGGAAATCTTCTGTCATGACAGGAAAGACTTTTGAAGACTCTTACTCCCTTTGATTTTTCAGTACCACTGGAGTCTGGAGGCAAAAATAGGCATTTATTTTCCTTTTGAATTAAAATACAGGTGGTAGGAAGTACAGCGTAACTAAATTTTTTTATTAATATATTAATTCCATGTCCTGAGCTAGGCTGTTAGACTGGTCACAGTCTCCTCCTTGCCTTCTGCTGCAGTGCAGCTGCACCTTGCACTGCGATTGTGTTGGTGCAGTTATGGGAGGACTAATGGAGGAGTTTGGCTCTCTTGCATAAGGAGAGTTGTGACCGTTTGTTTCAGCAGTTGCATAACATCAGTCTTGTCAACACAGTAACATATACATTTCCAAGATTGCACATAGCAGATTAGCAAAGCAAGGACAAAACATCTTACACGTGTGGCTTCCGTCTTTCTCAAATTTATATGCACCTGAACTATGAATGTATGAGTTCAGGAAAGACTGAAAAATGAGGATATGAAGGCACAAAGGAAAGCATGGGGAAAATGCGGCTCTGAATTTAGCAATCTTGAAATAACTGGCATTAATTTACATATATGTTTCTAGAAATGGAACATTATGGATGTGACCATTTCTAAAAATCCTTCCCATAGAGCTTGCACCAGGACTTATTCAAAATGTTACATCACTAGCACGTTTTTCAAAACTGTTTTCCACAGCCAGTCCTCACTAGAAGGCACACAGATATATGTGAGGTTGGCAGACTGTTAACAGAATACCTTCTGTAGGTGTAGTGTTACTCTTGCACACCAGTTTTTCACCGAAATCAGTAGTTTTTTGCTTCCCACCCATTCCTCCCCACACTGTAATGAGGATGTGTCAAGAATAGTTAAACTATCCTAAGGTTATTTCTTTTCCTTGGTAGCTCAGGAACTTAGAGCACTTGTTGTAGATGGATATCCTGGATATTCCTGTTGTTAAAGTCATTTGCTATTTTCAGAGTTATTTTACTATTTTGGAGCTTGCTTCAAAAGAATTTAAGATAGATCTGTATTGAAATTCTTGGGCTTCTCTGTCACTGCTCTTTAAGGAAGAGGAATCTGGTTATGTAACATCTTTATGCAGCTGTTTTCGCTTGGTATAGACAGGCAGAGCAGTAGCAACGATTTTACTTTTGGTGATTGATATTTTGTTCAGGGTTATTCAATAGTTCTAATGACTAAAGCTAAATCTTAGCCTAGTTATATGGAAAGTCTATGGTAAAAGTAGTACCTCACTGGGCAGGAGGACTGAACGTGCTGTGTAGTGGCTGTGTAACAGCTGCTGTGCAGCTCCTGAGCACACACTCAGGGTCATATTGTGAGAATGCATACATGTATATCTGAAGTGATATATTTGTTTTTTCACATACTTGCATGTTATATATCTGTAATGTGCTGCCATATTTCCTTACCACACTTACTGAAAACAGCAAGTTCTTAAAAGGTTTTCACCATTAAATTACTGTATATAGATTTTTTTTTTTTTATCTTGGAATAGATAAAATGTGCTGCTTGGAAAGAAAAGTTTAGAAATTTAGAAAATTAGAAATTTAGAAAAGTTTACAATTCTCCAATATATTTCAATTATTTGAATTAATCTTTATAACTCACGGTTTTATATATATTTTCTGGATAGGTAAGTAAAGCTTTATTTTAACTGCTGAAGGAATGATTATATATTGTCTGTATTCCTCTATTAGTTCTTTATAGGTTATATAGAGGTTTGTTCACATTCTGAAGCTTCCTGAAGTATTCTTCAATTAACATTCACGCTGTCCAATCCCTCCTCAAAGAAATATTTAATTAGTAGATTTATTTGTATCCCAGAATACTTGCCACAAACCCTTCAGTTTCTCTTGCACTAGGAGGTACCGTTTGAGGCTCTGGATTCTTTGCTCTTCAAAATCAAATCTCTAGGGCTTGTATGATGAGACTGAGTTGAAGAAATCTCCTCTTCTTGGGGCACTGCCTATCCATACTTCCAGGAGAAAGAAGATTTTAGTCATTTTCAACATCTGCAGATTTTACCACTGAAATCTCCCTTCAGGCTAATGAAACCCTTGCCAACAGTGGGAGTACTGACCGATAGCAAGTCTGACACCACTTGATCAGGGTAGTTCATGGCCCACGTAGCTCAGCTGGCAGGTGCATATCCAATTTCTTAACCTTCAGATATTTCTTATAGCAGCTATTAGGACTTCAGCTAAAATGAAGCTAGTTTTTAATCAGGGTATCCTAATGAATGCTTGTTGAAGAGAAGAGGAAAAAAAAAGTCATAATATTGCTCTGTCGTATGTAACTAGAACTAAACTGTAGCTGCCTGCCAGAAATATTTTTGCTCCATCCTTTTTTTATCTGCTGTTTATAAAATTATTGTTCCTTAGTTATATCAGTTGTTGGTGTAAAGTTGGAATGTTCATCATTTTCTTTAGCAAAAGACTCTTTTAAAAAAAAAAAAATTCCTCCTCCCCTCCTTTTTTTCCAGACATGCTAAAAAAAAAAAAATCTATATGAAATGCATCTGTTAAATCTACTATTTTTTGTGCGTTTTATTTCCATAAACCAAGACCCAGGGGGCTTATGATGGTTGTTTCTAGGCAAATTGAAATACTTGGTAAACTTTGGTTCCTAAACAGGGCTGGGACGCTGAGCACTTCCATTAAAAGAATAATAGATAGAAAGGAAATCTCAACCCTGTAGGCTCTTGCGGCAGTTTAATATTTGAATTAAAATTGTACTTAGAAAGAGTTTAACTGTTTTAGGAAAATGGGCTGAAGAATTTCTTCTCTCTCCTCATCCCAGGCACTGACTTGTAGAACATGCTTTATTTTTCCTTAGGATTTGGAGTGGTTTTTTTTGATTAATTTGTGGTTTTCTTTTTTCAGAAATCTTTATCCCAAATTTGCATCACCCTGGGCATCATCACCTTGTCGACCTCAAGACATAGGTAAGAAAGAAGCAACTGCTATTAAACTCAATACTAGTAGTAACAAATTATATTAATTTACATGTCTTAATAGTTGCATCAATTCTGGTTCTTTTTTCAGACTTCCATGTTCCATCTGAGTACTTAACTAACATTCACATTAGGGATAAGGTGAGTATGTGTGTATGTGTGCATAGTTCTGGTCAGTCTCTTACCAGTATTTTGCTAAATTTTCTTTCAGATAAGTATTGTTCTTCAAAACCAGTATATTTTATTAATATCCTCAATTTGTGTTTTAAGAGAGTTTCTCTTTCGAGCCTAATTAGACTTATCATGCACCCTTTTGACCTTAGATAAGGAAATTAAATAAGCTAAATAATAACATTTTTTTATGGAGACGGTGCCTTTCATGCAAAACATAAATCTGTTATAATCTGTATGCTCCAGTACTCAAAAGCCACATTAAGTGGAGATACTCATTGTAGTTCTGTTAGAGGAATCTTTGAGAAATATTGTTAGAAACTAATACTACTCATCTAGTGTGAAATAAAAGTGAACCAGTACTCACAAATGTAAAAAGTCAATTTAAGATACGTGCAAGTGCAGAGAAAAACTCTTACAGATTTGTTATCTCTCTTTATTTTCTGTTTTGTTTCTGTTTATATGTTGTGTTCTGAAAACTGGAAAAGTTAAACTCAAGACAAATGACGGGTTTAGTAATTTTTAGTCTTGTCATTATTCACAGCATATTTAAGAAGGAAGCATCTTCTGGATGTAGCTTTGTGTTCTTTAAGCAGGGTAGTATGTTTTCCTGTATATCTGTTGTGATTGCTCATTGTTGTTTTCTTTGATCTTTTGCAGCTGGCTGCAATAAAACTTGGCCGATATGGAGAAGATCTGCTGTTCTATCTCTATTACATGAACGGGGGAGATGTATTACAGCTATTAGCAGCAGTAGAGCTGTACGTTCAACCTATTTCTCAGTTTTATAATATGATTTAATCTGGTGCAATAATGAAGTAGCATGTCTCTTGAAAGAAAGAAAAAGAAAACAGACGGTTGATCTAATGCTGGAAAACTTTTTAAAAAAATATCTACTTCAGCTTTGGCTCCCTGTTGTGGATTTTTCAATTGTACAGTGGAAATAAGTGAATGTTTCTTGTGAATTTAGCATTATTATAAAGCACTGTGGAAAAGTGGTGTTCATGTACCATCCACATAAATTATCCATCTTTAGCCAAAAAAAAAAAAAAAAAAAGAGAGAGAAAAAAATATATAGCAAGAGATTGTTGATTGATATTAACAGACTCCTTTCTTAAAGTTTCATATGTAATTAGTTTTCGATGTAATAATTTTATTTTTGCAGTTAGGGTAATGGAGGGGAAGGGGAATGAGATAGCAGGTGTTAATGATGCTTTAGGAATTTTTATATATACATTTTTTTTTTTTTGGTTCTGAATATGTTGTAGGGTAAAATTGTGTAAAATTGTAGTCACTGATGTCAAGATTCAACTAACGCTTAAAAATGTTTTTCCTTCCTATTAAAACTGAAAGATTTAACCGAGATTGGAGATACCACAAAGAAGAACGAGTATGGATCACCAGGGCACCCGGCATGGAGCCGACAATGAAAACCAATACGTACGAGAGGGGAACATATTACTTCTTTGACTGTCTTAACTGGAGGAAAGTAGCTAAGGTATCTCTTTTCCCTTGTGCAGATTTTTTAAGCCTGTCAACTGCATATTTTTAGAAAGACTAAAGTAAAAACCACTCTCCTCCCCCCAAAACCCTAGACTTGACGACCTCTTATTTAACTTCATTATCTTATATTTGATGTGGGAGGGGATACCAAATGCCTAAAATCCTGACTTGTGTGTGGAAAAAGACAAGCTGCCTCTCCTGTTTTCCCTGAGAGGTACAAGTGTGCAGGACTTGTCACTTTTTTATGAGTTCTGTTAAAACAATTTTTTTTCTAATACCAAATTACAGAATAACGAGTACTGTTTGCCATTTTAGAAACCAAGTGTGCAAATATTTCATTTTGCTTTAGGAAATTAACTAGGGAGCCAACACATCTCGCTTTGGAATTAGAAGTGGGGTTTCTTCTTCAGATGTCATCTCTCCTTCAACGCATTATAGGGCTTTTGTGCCCTGTTGTTTGAACATCAGAATATTTTTGAATAAATCACTTCTTTGTATGAGAGAAATATATTTCCAAGATGCTTGTTTTCTGTATTGTAGGATGAGAAGCATTAAAAAAAGAATCATAGAGCAGCAGTCTTTCCCAGCTTGTTCCTTTCTGCCCATGATACAGTCAGCAAAGCTCACCCTTCACTTGCACAGAGTTAACTTAAGAAATTGAGAGAACTGTGCTTTTTCTCCCATCCTCACTCAAATATAATTAATTTTCAGTTTGTTAATAGCTTCCAGATTTTAATAGCATCTCACAGAGTAGCCTTTCCATGCTGGGTCTTGATTTCTGTGATCATCAAGACAGGAATGCCACTGCCCACTTAATTATTTTTATACAAGAGAATTTGTGGATGTGCCATGACTTGCTTGAAGGCTTAGCTGACGCGTCTGCTTCATCCATGACAAAGCAAGCACAGAACTTCAGTGTCAGGCCCTTGATAGAAATACTGTGTTAGGCCTGCCCTTTTCCCTGAAGAAGACTTAGGAGATCAGACAGATTAATCCTGAAGCCTGAACCAAGCAGATGTGATTCCTGCCTGTTGGAACTAAGTTTGTGGTTCCACGTATATAGGTATTTCCTTCCATCAGAAATGCCTTCACCCCAAGCCTAATTTCTTGACTTGTTTGCTAAGGAGGCATTGCAGTCCTGTGGCCACATTGCAGCTGTGTCCTTTGATGTTATGACATACTTAATTAAATATTGATATGTCTGTTAATGTGTTTTAACCTTCAATTTTAAATTAAAGGGTACAGACTTCAGGCCTCTCCCCTGTGTTAAATGCATTCCATTTCAAGCCCTTGCGTGGGAAGAAGTTTGCTCTTTAGACTAGCTACATATGGTGCTCTTTTTTTTAATTATTATTTTCTGTATTGCACACAATAAGTTTGCTTAGCATGAGGGAAAGGGGAAGGACCGAGTTATTCTCAGTTTATTTGTCTCAGTCTTTATGGGGGAGGCTCTTTAGTTTCTCTCTGTGATCCGTTACTTCCATGGCTGTAACACAACCAAGGTTTCCTTACTTGTGTCATTTTTCGTATGTGCAAGCTCATTTCAAGACCTTGAAGTAAACAGACATCATTGACCTCAAAAATCCATAAGAAAAGCTAACTTTTAGTTTTCATGTGAATTGTTGGTTTGTTACTTGGTGTATACTCCCTTAGATTTCCTGAGAATCTGATTAAGCTTATTCTATTTACACTTGAGATCTTCAGAGACGGAAAAATTACCTTTTTAAAACAGAAGATCCTTCAGAATGAACTGAATCTGCTTCAGGTTATTAATAAAGAATAGCAGCCTCCTCGCTGTCCATACATCAGTGGAGGAGCCTGAGCTTGTACCCAGTACAGAATGCCCTTCACTACAAGGGAAATAGTGCCCATTTTATACAGACAGCCACCCTTTAGAGTCAGTGCTTCCCTACCTGTGGCAGAAATGCATCTTAGTGCAGAGGTTTAAGCCTTGCTTGGCTGGTGTGTGGTACCTGCTGCTCGAGGGCAGAGCTGCCTTCCCGTGGCAGGGCCGCAGCAGGGTGCTCTGCAGCCCCTCGGAGCCCTGCAGCCCCAGGCTGCTTCCTTCTCTCTGCTTTGCACGTTGGAAGTAATTCTCCCAACGTTGAGAAGCAATTAGTGGCTCCTAAGAGGGGGGTTAGTCCTACTTGAAATTTTGCACCTGCAGCAGTAAGTTAGTAGGACACGTTTTTTGAAAGTCCATAGGAGGAGAGAGTGTTTATTAATACAAAAATTGGAACTGGAACATTATGGAATTGGAACAGAATAAAAAAATCTTTGCTTTTATTTTTTTCCTCATATTTTGTTTTTGTTTGGTGCAAAGTACCAAGTTCCCTGTTGATCAGGGGAAGCTAGAGAAGAGTTTGTGGAAAAATTGGGATTTTTACATAGAAAAGGAATAACCTGGAAAAAACTTTGTGACAGGTTTCTGTCTGTGATAAGCAAAAATTTCAGGCATAAACATCAGGTATGGTCTTGGCAGTGTATGTTAATGATGAGTTTCTTCTGATATTAATTTGGAGAGTTAAGATTTCCTAAGAGAAGGTGTGATAAGAATGGCAGGATTGGACTAAACATTGCTTGTGTTGCAAAGGGATGGCCAAAACCGTATGTTTTTTTCTCTTTTCCCTAACAAACAGAAGTATTGCTCTTTCAGGAGATAAAAAATGGAAGAAGTTGTTTCAAAAAAGTATCCTGGTAAATTGCAGTCTGTTATTATTATTACAGGTGCATTATTAGTGAATTCTGGGAATATCCATTGCCCAGGAGCCCGCAATAATAATTTCTAGTTGGTGGTTTCCATAATGCTGCTTTGAAACAGTCAGACCAAAGTTGTTCCTGGTAAATTATCACTTTTGTGCAAATGAAATTCTTTTTCAAGGTGCTTTATAAGCTTGTCTCTTGTTCTACTGTATATGCTCAGATATACTGCAGAACATGTTCCAGAGCAGGGTACTTGCAGAACTGTTGCATTTTGCAAGTATGAGCTTGTGTTTTTCTTGTAGCTAATATTAACTATATTAACTATTTACTTTGGATAATATACTGAATATTAAGAAAGCTTGTAACAGCATAAAACTGATCTGGCTTAACAGATTTTTTGACAGCATCTGGGATTGCTTTTAACAAATCTGAATAAAGCAGACTGCATGAATTCTCTCAGTAGGATAAGAAATATTCTTTAGTAAAGACTAGGCTTTACATTCACAATAGATAATGGGCTAAAGAAGGAGATGCAATAGCTGCATAATGGGACAGTTCCTAAAATGTTAGGGAAAAATCAAATTAATTCCCTGCTGATAAGTGGTCAAATGGCAAGGAAAAAATGAATGGCAATATTTTCAAAATCTACTAAAGTACAAAATGCCACTGAAGGGGCTGCTGGTTGCAGATGTGACTGTGTATAGGGTTTTTCATCCCAGGGCCTGTGGCAAGTACAGTGTGGTTAAGGCCCCTTGGATTTTTCCCTGAGGATCTGGCTATGCAGTTTGCTTCTGTTGAGGAGACAGGAGGGACTCAAATGTGAGAGTAAGGGAAGTGGAAATGAGACCAAAAAGACCTTCTGCAATTGCACATTTACTGAAATCCTGCTATAAATTGTCTGAAGTGTGAACTTTGTGCACTTTCTCCCCTCAAAAGTACAGAGAGGTGATCCCCTGTAAGGAACAGGTTTATTAACAAGCTCTTATGCTTTGATTTTGTATTTATAGAAGGTGGACATTTTTATGGGACAGGAGACTATATTTCAGAGTGCTTATTTGCTTGTAAGGATTGCTGCCTATATTAACTGATTTTATAATATTTTAGAATCAATATTAACTTTATAATTACTAGAAAGTTGCATTTGTTCTATTAATAAAAATGTGCTGTAGCATTTTAATTTAAGTTTGGGGCTTTGTATCCATCTTTAAGTTAGCATAAATACTGCTTTTCCCATCCCATTTCCAATTTAGAGCTAACTGTGGCATTTCTGCCTTTTCTACCTCTGATGGATGACACGGTCCGGAATATTTTGTCCTTGGGACACTTCTTATTTGGCTAAATTTTTGTTTTGTTTTACACTTCTCAAAGCCGTGGATCACCTTAAACAGTCTCTTCCATCTTTAATTTTGTAATATATTGGAGTTTGTATATGTGTAGGCTGATGCAACTTTACAGTCCAAACAATTTACCAAAGTGACATGAGAAGTGATTAATTTCATTGCATCTAACAATTTATTGCTATACATTTCCCCACATGCATTTAGTATTCATTATGCTCGGTTAATTAAAAGTATTTAATTTTAATGATTCCTCCCGTATGGAAAATAAAGCAATGTAACAAGTGTTTGTCAGTAGATAAGTAGCATTTTCACACTTTATTTGTATCTACTTCCATCCAAAACTATGAGCACTACTGTTCCCCTCCTAAACTACGGTGGCCCCTGCAATTAAAAGCAAAAGCATAAAATCCATGTAATGAAAGTATTTTCCTTTATGTAATAAATAATTGTATTGTAGTTTGCAAATATTTGGTCAGTGAGTTCTTTATCGACATTGCTGGACAAGGCTTTAGGTGTCCTTGTACGAGTGGGTGTTAAGTTCAGCCTTGCTGAAACAGGAAGGCAAATCAGGAGCGCTCTCCTGGCACCCCGTATACCCGTTTGTTTTGAAAAACAGTGGCAATGACCAGTATCAAGTCACGTGCTGCTGAAGGAAGAAATCCCAGTTGCTCCTCTGAGAGAGGGGGTTCCAATTTGGGTGCCCCTCACACGGGGCTCCTGCTGCGCGCACGCCTGGAAACCCCTTTCCCTGATGCTGCCTCTGCAGCTCACGTAGCTGTTCCCACATGGAATTCCACAGGCATTTCAGAGCGTGCACAGGGGCAGGTAATTCATCCCAGCTTTTGTCATTAACCTTCTCTTTTGTCTACAATTTTGTTAAAGAAGCTGTTTCCCACCAGCTCGCCATAGATTGATAGTTCTCTGCAGACCCTTCCATGATTATGTGCAAAATGGAAACTTTGAAAGCCAGGAGTGGGAGAGAAGTTCGAGGTATTTTTTTTTTCCTGTTTTAAAATGACTTCAGAATTACTGAAGACCTTAACCTAGACCAGCCTCTGTCGCTCAGATACGTGCAGAGGTTTCTACACGTGGATCTTGCTTCTGACAGAAGAGAGCTGGTGCCTCCTCACTCGCAGCAGGAGGATCCGTGTCTGCATAAGAGAACATGCATCGACTGGCGTGCGGTGTTGATTAGGAAAGCCACAAAAAATAATGTATAGAAGCAACTCAAAGGCTGCAGGTAGTATGCTATAAAACAAAACCCTAGGCTGGAGGAGAGAGCAGGAACCAGAAATGAGGGATGTGAGCAGGTTTTTGGTTCAGGTGGTGTAATCTCACCTAGGCTTTTTGCTGGAACTTTCTAGTTTTATGAGATGAATCCCCTGGGGAAGACAGGTTTAGTAACTGTTGAGCATTATTCCCTAATGTGTTTCATTACTGTGCTTGGGCTTCTTGCAGTCTAAGATAAAGTTCTTTTGCCTTAAGGAAGAGAGGTCTGTGAGTAACTTTCTACAGCTCTAGCCTTGCCTTGACTTGTTCCTTGGTTTGTCTACCTGTAAAACTGAAGCTCCACTGTTTTTAACTATATTGTAGAGTTTTCTACATATCTGTTCAGTACTCTATTTTCTTCAGTGTATAAAACTAGCTGGATCGAGTTGCTCCCCAGATGCAAATTATGTTCTGCTGAGATTCTGCATTGAATTAGGCTAAATAAATTACTGTGAATGTCCAAGACAGCAGTTGTTAACAGGAAGAAGCCTTAAAAGAACAATTCTGAAACTTCCACTCACGCTAATTCTTCAATGAACATAAAATAGGCATGAGGTGATGAGGCACTCCAAATTTGTAGTAAAGAGGAGAACTTTAGCTAGTTTAACTTAGCAGAGGGGCCTGATAGTGTTTCACAGGATGTCCCAAAACCTCAAGTGCTCCAGGTCTCTGTTTGAGCTGTTGAAAGACCATCTTCTATTTGTAGTTCAGGTAGTGCCTTAGTGGTGTGTTTTTCTCTTAACTGTGCATGTGATTGAGATCCTAAGTAGGGTTCTGAGCGTAACGTACCATAAAGGGATAGGAGAGCCGGTGTCACTGGAGATATAATAGCTTAAAGCATTGCTGCTTTGTTTCTCAAAAATAAAATTTGAATTCGATGATGCCAGATAGCAAAATCTTGTTTTGCTGCTTTCCTTGTAAGTTGGGACTCAGTCTGTGCTACACTTGAGCCTTTCAAGTGTGGCCCGTAGCAAGCAGCAGTTACGGCCTTTTCAGTTAGTCCTGGTCTGATTTTTTGTGTGGTTTTGTTTTTGTTTTTAATTGTAGGAGTTCCACCTGGAATATGACAAGCTAGAAGAAAGGCCTCATCTGCCATCAACCTTCAACTACAACCCTGCTCAGCAAGCCTTCTAAAGACTTCCCTTTTCTTGGGGTATGGCTGTCTCAGCACAATACTCAACATAACTGCAGAACTGATGTGGCTCAGGCATCCTGGTTTTAATTCCTTGAGGATCTGGCAATTGGCTCATGCGAAGGGTCACCATTTGAGGTCCTGCCTTACTAATTATGTGCTGCCCAACAACTAAATTTGTAATTGTTTTTCTTTAGTTTGAGCAGGGTCTGAATTTTTGTTTTTGTTTTATTTTTGCCAGCAGACAAGCTTGAGTCTGTAAAGACAAGCGAGTACACTGACAAAAGTTTACCACTTAGTTTCCAAAATGTATAAAAAAAGACAAAAAATGACAAAAAAAAAGACAAAAAATTAGACAACAAAATTTGCATTGTTCATTGTAGCACTATTGGTAATAAAAAATGTTTGTGCATTTTTATGTGAAGATCCTTCTCGTATTTCATTTGGAAAGATGAGCAAGGTTTGCTTCCTTCATTTTACTTCCCCTTCTGTTTTTGAAAGGCAGTTTTCGCCAAGCTTAATGCAAGAATATCTGACTGTTTAGAAGAACGATATTGCCACAATCTCTGGTTAGTTTCCGGAGTTGTGTATTACTGAGCTTCATCTTTCCAGAATGAGCAAAACACTGTCCAGTCTTTGTTACGATTTTGTAATAAATGTGTACATTTTTTTTAAATTTTTGGACATCACATGAATAAAGGTATGTATGTACGAATGTGTATATATTATATATATGACATCTATTTTGGAAAATGTTTGCCCTGCTGTACCTCATTTTTAGGAGGTGTGCATGGATGCAATATATGAAAACGGGACATTCTGGAACTGCTGGTCAGGGGACTACTTTGTCGCCCTGTGCACTAAAGGGCCAGATTTTCAGCAGCCAAGGACATCCATACCCAAGTGAATGTGATGGGACTTAAAGAAGTGAACTGAGACAATTCACTCTGGCTGTTTGAACAGCAGCGTTTCATAGGAAGAGAAAAAAAAAAAAAAAAGATCAATCTTGTATTTTCTGACCACATAAAGGCTTCTTCTCTTTGTAATAAAGTAGAAAAGCTCTCCTCACTGCAGTGTTGACTTTGATTTGAGATTGTGAAATTATTTCTTCAACAATGAAAATGGAAAGAAAAAAAGAACAAAAACTGTTGAAGTATTAAAGCTATCAAACTGTACAGTGGTTAAGACACTTACCTTGAAGAGTCTTTTTGCTGCTGACAAGTAATTTTATGAGATACATCCACTTCTCCACAGTTGGCCAAAATTTTTGGTTAACCTTGCTTTTGAATAAAAAAAAAAAAGTGCAAAATAGCCAATCATTTTTTATAAAGGGGGCTGGGTTACATCAAGTGGTGCGAGGTTGCTTCAAGAAGTCATCCCAGAAGGAAATCTCATAAGAAGCTTGGGTTAGAGCTGCTGCTCACGGGTCTAAGCTGGCATTTTACCACTTCAAGTAGATTTCATGTGACGGTTGGTACTACTTGAGCTGCTGAGCTCGAGAAGCAGGAATGTGGTGTTGGTGAAAAACACTGTAACTGTCCTCAAAAGTGCAAGAAGAAAAGCCTGAACCCTTTCCCTTAGTTTCCTCTTTCTTGATGTGACTGCTGTGACTCGGTCGCCTGCCTCTAATGAAGCAGTTTCAAAGTAGTAAGCTAAGGTTACTAAAGCAAGAGAAGAAACGAGCAAAACGATGTCAGTGAATCATTCTTTATTTTTTTATTTTCACTTCCACATTTAACCTATTTCTCTTCATAGTGCAGACAGCCTGTTGACATTTATCACATTACATTTAGCAGTTGACCTTTAGGGATATTGTTGTGTTTCTACATCAGGTGCATAGCAACTTGAAATTCTATGTTTTGGTATTTATTTTAAGATAAGAGACATAAACATATAAACCTACTGACTATCATTTTTTTATTATTTAAAGTAAGCTGCTTTCCAAACTGTAAAGGACCAGTTAGAATCTAAATGACAATTAACAGAGCTGAAAAAGATTGCAACTTGTCCTTTCTTCAAATTGGAACAGATTCAAATGTACATCTGACTTTTAAGAAAGGATAATTTTCAATTACTCCCTGATAAACCTGGAATTTCTTACTGACAGAGGTCTACTGGGACTTCAGAATTTTTTGAAATGGATAAACGGGGCAGTATAAATTACATTAGAAAGATATACTTGTATCTTATACCTTATGATACCTTCAAAAACAAACTAAAAGTGAGAACATAAGTCTTTAAAAATGTTATTTTAATGACACAGCTGCACTCAAGAGTATGACACTTCAAAAATATGAGATGCTCTTAGTTGTAATCCTTGCAAAATTCTCAGCTGTTGGCAAGGATCTGATAATTTGCTCCTTCAAAGTAGAAGAATGACCTTGTCCCATCTCCTGTGAGGAAAGAAGAATATACAGATACATTAAAACCTGTGGTTTTAGTTTTTATTTCTGAAGCAAAAGTTTAAAACCCATATAAATATATATAAAACATAACAACATACATAGTAGAAAACATGTCTTAGTGGGTATTAACACGATAATTAGGAAATACTGCTTTTTTCCTCTCTGAAAGGAAGAAAATCCCAGCGCTTCATGGTGTATTGCAGTGGCTGAATTGAACTGGCCATTTAGAAAACTGGCGGTTAAAGTGTGTTTGTTTTTTTCCACTTCCATTGTCACTGATTTACAGGGGAGAATAGAAAGCTATTTTGAAATATTTAAGCCTTTTTTCAGTTAGGTATAACGTGCAAGGTAAGTTCTGAATAGTAAAGCCAGCGTTCTTGACAACAACTAGAAATATTCCGATGTCTGGCCTGCTTCACAAACATTCACATACTTGTCTCTCATTACTATATATTAAATATAAATAAATATAAATAAATATAAATAAATATAAATAAATACTTTTAAACACTTTCCATTTTGTTGGGCAGCCACTAGCCTGAATTTCCAGTGTAAAATGGATTGTATCCCCTTGCTGCAGGTCTAGGAATCACGGAAGGAAGGGTAAGGACAACTCACCCAAGAGTTTCAAAAGACAAAACTAAACCAAAACCCTGGCCAGCTCTGATAGGGGTTTGTGATGAAGCACCTGAGCACCTTCCCTGCACTGCTGCCCTAGCTGCATGCACAAGTAATACAGTGAATCCTGGAGCTGGCCGCGTGGTCAAACAGCTCGTGCATCCGACCGGGACCTCCTGAACCGAGCGGCAAGTTGCGTGTTAGGATCGGGGGCCAGCCCCACCACTTTGCTCTGATGGGTTTGAAGACCCTCTCTCGACCACTATTTTGTACTTAAAAAAATGCAAATAATGTAAAATGTTGCCGATACTCTTCCATTTAACCATAAAACTGTCACGACCCAGGCCCTGCTGAAAGGCACAGGGGTCCGTGCAGCAGTCAGCTGGATGCTGCGCTGATGCAGAGGTGGTGATGACTACAGAAGGACAGTCAACTCCTCAATGACATCAAGCATTTTATCGCCTAAAGTGAATAAGAAAACACATATATAAAAAAAAAAACACTTTAGTTTATAATTCACTCCTAACAAAGTATTTTTGTGACTGGATGTTGAGGGACAGAAAACATGATTGCTATCTGCCACGCACAAGAAGAGTTAAAATGCACCGTTGTTAAGTATAACATAGCACTCTAGAACTTCTTTTAAAATGAAACTGTTTTCAAATCCATATTAAGTTATCATGTTCCTCTGATTCCTCTTCCTTAAAAACTGTGCTTGTAGAATTCAGGTTTTGGTGAGTTTTTGGGGCAAGCAGTTAATCTGAATTGCCAGCTGAAGTCTGGGTTTTTCCTAGAGAACAAGAATTAAAACAGTGCAGCTGCTTGGTTTCTCCTTACCTCTAATAAGCACCTATAACTCTCATTTCCACAAATCTGAGAGCTTCAAGCATATTTAAAAGACTAGAGGAAATACAGCTAGATTGCTTATTTTAAATTACAGTTTGGATTACTTTAGTAAATTCAATTTTACCTTTTAAAACCAGTTTATTATTGCAATTAGAGCTTATTTTTGAAGGTAAAGTTAGAATATATTTAGCAACTGTGTCCAACGTTAATAATTCAATCAGCTTCACGATTAGCAGTGCTAAGTGAGCTTGGATCTCTTCCCTAGGCTTTGGATTTGCAAAAATCCCTTTTGGGAACTATTTCCGGCATATACGTTACATTCTATATAAATAATGTATGCACATACAGAGGCTTCCTGTGCTGCAGGACTATACATCCAGTAGAAGGGCAGATTAGCCTGTTGTGGTGACCTGCAGCATCCTTGGATCGCAGGGAAGCACAACGGGAGGGCGGCTGGTGCCTGGTTTCCAAGTATGAGGGTTCCCTTTTGTTTTCCCTTAGAGATGTGGGATAAAGAGCATGAATTCTGGTTTGTTGCTAGAGTGAAATGGAAATATATCTACCCTTGTAAGTACTGAAGTCTGAGTTGGTTTGAGTCTCTACACTTATATCCCCAAACTAAATTTAAAGATTTCAGGAAAACTTCCAGGAATTCAGCCTAATTTAGTATTGCAGAAACACTTCCTATGCAGTGACCTGAACAGTAGCTTATAAAAGCCATGCAAAGCCAAGCCAACATCCTTATAAAAAGGTTCAGATGTTTGCAGCCTTTAGTTTGCACCAAGCTAAACGTCAGCCGAGTCGTCCTTTCTGCCAACATGCCTGGAATTTTGTAGATCCACGGATATCACCGCCTTTTTGATGCCTTTTCGATGGGTGCCGGCTTGGGTTTCCCCCCTGCCCTGTCCTGCATGAGGCTTTGCCAGCCAGGTGTGACGTTCCCGCCTCGGCAGCGAAGCCGCTTCCCGTCGGGAATCACAGCACAGATTCCAAAGGCCTAGTCCAGTGCCAGCCCTCGAAGACCACAGGAGACGCTGGGAGTCTCAGGGCCTCGCAGAGGTCATCCCAGCAGCGACTCTCCCACACGGATCCACGCGGAGAAGGGGCCTCATCCCTCAGGGCGCGAGCGGGAGCGTCTCGCCCACATGGCTGCCCGTGGGGCAGGTCGGCGGTGCCCGTGTGGGGCCCGCGGCACCGTGCAGCGCTCGGCACGTGGGCATCTCCCTGCCTTTTCCTGCTTCCCTTCCACGCTGGTTTTCTTGGCGCTGGTTACTCCCCAATACAACCTGTTTCAGGAATCGGAGGCAATGCGCTGACTTCTTGTCATCAACAGGAGC
The DNA here is from genome assembly GCA_032273925.1 of Rhynchotus rufescens. NCBI lineage: Eukaryota > Metazoa > Chordata > Aves > Tinamiformes > Tinamidae > Rhynchotus > Rhynchotus rufescens. The sequence continues at coordinate 30,535 of JAVCKT010034750.1, forward strand.
AAAGTGTTCGCAACCAGGCCCTTAGGCCCAGCTTTACTCCTACAAATTGGCCACTAACCATCACCTATCGCTTCTGACCAACCCAAATGAAGAGTTTTGGCCCCAACTTTATTTTTAAAGATATGGGCTGATACCATGAGATTTTCTGGTGAACGTCACACGCTGTTTCAACTGAAATACAGTCTCACTGTCTCCTCAGACCATGGACATAGATTTTTGATGCAACCAGGAAGACCAACTCCCAGGGTTACTGTGTTGCTTGCACGTGGTGAGCTCTTGCCTTGATTTCAGCTGCCGGTGCTTTATACACAGGGGAAAGCAAAGAACTGCACTGGGTAACAAGTGGATCGAGATGTAACATCAACTGCTGGAAAGGTAAAATTATGAGAAGTCACAGCTGGTCTGAACAGAATGCGGGACAACTGGAAGAGGATAGGAGAGGAGAAGAGAAGGAGAAGGAGAAGAGAAGAAGATGACAAGATCAGGGCTGGTGGGCTTTTGGGAGAGGATCCAGCTGGCAGACAACCAACCTACGCAAACAAAATGTGTGGGTTTGTATGATAAAAACAGAGCAACCATCAAAGGCTGCCACCACCAAGAGCGCTGGCAGCAAGGGAGGACTGAAGAGAACCTATGAACAGAGCCAAGAACTAGAGACGAGGAGTTGTGTTTCTAGTGTAAATACCTCTCGCTGGTAAAACCTGATCCAACTGATCCAAGCTTATGACTGGAGTACTTTTTCTGGAAACCTGTAGTAGCAGAAGTGGCTGCTGTACAGCACCGAGTCTGAGGGCAGAGTGGTTGCACATCAGTGCGGCCAAGAACAGTATTTGCAGCCATTTATATTCATATTGCAGCATATTTATATTCATATCACAGAGTGGATTCTCAAAAGCGTTCCTGCCAAATGCTGCTAAGTATTCCATTTGAGGAGCCTATGGATCAACTTTGTTTCTAAAAGTTTGACATTCTGCTCTGCTGCAGTGCAGAAGTGACTGGAAAAACTGGCTGGAAGAAAGTCCTTTTTCCCGTATTAACTTTTCTGCCACTTCCGCAGCCGCCTGTCTGTTGTATCACCAGGTTCAGCTATCAGCACAGATTTTGTTCTACGTCATTAACCGTGCTAAAGAACATAGAATAAGAAGGGGACTCCGAGCCGCGGCACGTTGGTGCCGGGGAGCGTGTTGCCTTGCAGCTGCCGCGGCGGGCGACGCTCAGCAGCACCAGCAGTTCATTCACGCGTTTCCCTTGGCTTTGGTGCCCTTCTGCAGCCCTCTTCCCAACAGAGCATCCTTCAGGGCTGCCTTTCAGAGGGCAGCATCTTGCTGGGCAAAACCTTGGGCAGTTGCCCCCCTGTTTACCCTTGTCTTCAGCGGGCGAGCAGCGATTCAGAGAGCGGGTCTGCCTGCACTCTGCAAATGACAGACGGGGGTCTCAGACTCACTCGTCACTGTCTGTTGAGTCACTAAAGGTCTTGTTGGGGAAGGACAAGTGAGGCCGAGCTCCGAGGACTGGGATGCAGCTGCTCCCGCGCATCCCTGGCTGCGGCGCACCGAGGCCCTGAGGGACTCGCGCTGGGGGAGGCTGCCCCGCCGACCTCGTGCTCGGTGCGTGTCCCGTGTCCCCACGGCCCCGTCCCCACGGCCCCGTCCCGCCGGGGCTCTGTCGCAGCCTTGCAGCCCTCGGCGGAGCTCGCGGCAGCCCCAGCCTCGGCAGTGCCGGGAGGCGGCGGGAGCGCCGGGAAGCGGCGAAGCCCGAAGCCCTCCGACAGCGGCCGGCCGGGGCCACTAATCCGGAGCGGCACCGCTAATCCGGAGCGGCAAATCCCGCCAGGGCCGGCTTATCCCGCCGCAAGATGTCCCTGCCTCCCGCCGCGGGCAGGTAAGTAAGCAGCCCGGCTTCCTCCCCCCGCAACACGCTGACACTCGTATCTACATGTATATATTTATTTATTTGGGCGCGCGCGCGCGTGTGCGCGCTCGCGGGGGGCGCTAAGGCGCTCCCCTCATGGCCGCGGCTGCCGGGCGGCGGCGGCGGCGCAGCGCGGCCATGGCGCGCAGCCGCCCGGCCTACGAGTACACGGAGGCGGAGGACAAGAGCATGCGGCTCGGCTTCCTGCTCATCGCCGCCGGCCTCCTCTCGCTGCTCGTGCTGGGCTTCTGCTGGCTGCGGCCGGCGCTGCAGGAGCGGCGCGGCGGCGGCGCCGCCAACTGCACCGTGCTGGCCGTGCGGCAGCTGGGCGAGCGCTTCGCCTGCTCCTTCTCGTGCGGCGGCGCGTGCCGCGGCACGGCGCGCTACCCGTGCCTGCAGGTGCTCGTGCGCACCTCGCGCTCCGCCGCGCCCGCGCTGCTGCACGAGGACGAGCGGCAGCTGCGCGCCAACCCCAAGGTGAGCGGCGGGCAACGGCCCCTGGCGGGCGGAGGGACCGCGCGCGGGAACGGCCCGTGAGGGGAGGGAGCGGCCGTGGCGGGGGAAGGAATGGAGGCTGAGAGGGGAACGGCTGTGGCGGGGGAAGAAACGGCCCCCGAGGGGGAAAAGAGCCGCCGTGGAGGGGGGAAGA
>JAVCKT010034754.1:1240-12428 GCA_032273925.1 Rhynchotus rufescens
AAAGAAAACCAATGGAAATCTTGATTTAAGACCCCAGGACGACATATTTAATACTCTGAGAAGCCTCACAGTGTTCTGAACACCACAAGGGTTAGCATACAGGTGGAGATTTACCAAAATAGCTCTTCCAAAATAATGATTATAATGTCAGCCCACAGCTAAAATGCTTTCCAGTGGGGTTTGCAGTGAAAATGTAATTGATGATTACGGACGTTAAGACAAGGTGCTTGTGTGGACAGCAGTTTCTGGGCTACATAAGGCAACAAAAGGCAAATACAATTCCCAAATCAAGACCGACGACGCAGAGAGAGGCAGAGAGATGCCAGCTCTGGAACGAGAACAGTCAAGAAGCATCACAGCATTAGGCAAAGGCACAGAAATATAAAGAACACACAATTCAGTATTCCAAAACAGAGCCTAATACAATTGTCAAGATCGGCCTAAGGAAAAAAACAGGATATTTTTGAAAAAAATTGGCAACACGGATAGTAACATTCCTAAACTGTATTCTGTATGTCTGTGAACGACGACTCCAGGCCACGTGGTTCCAGTAGAGGAACAACTTCAATAAAAGAACAAATAAGTCCTCGGTGAAAAAATATTCCACCCCACACTACAAAAAATGGATCAAAAGGATATTCAAAAATGTTTTTTAAAGTCAGCACTGTATCAGAAGTTGGGCAATGCCATAATGTCCCAGTTTATGGCACAAATACAGCCCAAGATTCCATAAACACTCATCTCTCGTGCCACCAAAATAGCTCACAGAGCTCCACGCTGCTCACGCTGGGTTGCTGAATAGCTGTCCTAGCCCGGAGAGCTACTGTCCCCTTGCAGATTAGTTCTGCTGTTAATATCAGTGTTGACAGGAGCAGCCTGTTGTACCAGCTGCCATGCTACATTTAGATAATAAATGTGTTTAAATTTACCATGAAGAAACAAAATCATGTCACGACTTCCAAACGACCCGCTCATTCAAACACCAATAAATGCATCTTTTCTGTTTACCTACTCACAGGACACCCTGCAACCAAAGTATCCCACCACATTAATGACTGGATCAAACTCCATTTCTTAATGAAATTAATGCATGAAATTTTAAATTACCTTGGATGGAGAGTTCTGTTTTTGCCCTTTTGTGCCCAACGGGATCTGGTTAATGATGCGAATGCATCATGTGAGTTACATTAATTGCTTCTAGAGGCATCAAATGTGCTCTGCTGGGGCCTCACCTGGCCCCAGCAGCAGACACTGCTCCATGCCTGGGTTATAAGCTGCATTTAGGCACTTCTTTCCTTTTTTCCTGCTTCAAAGCCCACTTGTGCAAAGGCAAGCTACCATTTTGTGGTACAAACTGAAGTGCAGGTGACAAACAGGTTGAAATAAATGCAAAAGTTTTATGGGAGGGTAGGTGGGACCCAAAGAGAAGCAGCATTATGTGCACATGGCAAAGGCAACGTGTGCAAGAGGGTGTTTTGGAGAAGGGAGGAAAAGGCATCCAAGCAAATACTCCCTTCCACAGATCCCTCATCTCTCCAAGCACCATACCAAAAAGAAAAAAAATGCAAGGTGTTGAGCAGTTTGTCTCTCCTTTCCACCCACCACACTGCGAGGGTAAGTTTTACAGCAGGTTCTAGAAATTACACCCCCTACTTTGTTATCAAGGACACCACATGGACCTTCCCCTCCCATGGATGAATCAACAACCCAATGTATAATAAACTATACGATATGAGGCTCAGTTAAGATGTTGAGGATCTTCTACAGGCCTAGAAGGAGGGACACCAGGAGAGTCCATGGTGTGTTGTGTTTGGCAGCTAGACTACACATGCCCTCCTGCAGCCTTCCTTGTCTTCCTTGTGTTCTCTCTCCGTCTGCATCCCAAATGCCACAGAGGGCAGGTCATGCTCTCCAGAAGAACCTGGGGCCTAACCCAGAGCAACATCATTTCCTAGGAAAACACACACTGTCTAACCTAGAGCTCCCACCCTGGCACATACACATCAACAGTGATATCAAAAAAGCAAAATCCTTCAAAGCTACATGCAGCCCAAGAGAGTTGTGAGCACTCAGGGCTCACAGTGGCTTAGAAAATGATTGATGGCACCCAGATATTGGGGATGGAGGAAAGGAGGAGAGGTGGCACAGACGGGCAGACCTGTAGCTTAACTGACAGGCTTAGCACAGCTGAAACCACAGGTTTCCTAGTAATGTAGGTGCATTAAAAATGAAACACTACCGTGTGCTCTCAGCTTCTACTTTGAAGCATGAAAGGTCCAGCCATTCTCATTCATCCGTCTTATGCTTTTTCAAATGGCAAAATTTGACATCCTGTGTCTCTGATGCAAACGAATATAAGCTGCCTGTCCCCTCCATCACGTGCAACACACACGTATGTGATGGAAGTGCTAACACAAAGTGCTGCACAGTGCTGTGAACACAGCCTGTGAGAACTGCCACCGGGCCTGCCTGGCAGACACTGCTTCTGAAATCGCTGGCTGCCAGGAGATGGGAGCAGATGGGATATTCCTAGGTCAGATGGGATCTTCCTCACTGATTAAAAAAAAAAAAAAAGCTATTAAAAAGGAATTTCAATCGAAGATGATATTCTAATTTGCAGATTTCGTACAGAATATTTTACAGAATTTGTGCCAATAATGAGCATTTATGCTAATGTGCAGTACTGCTCTGATATTTCTTGAAAGGCATCTGAGACTAGGATGAGATTAACTGAAGCACTGGAAGTCTTGTTTTCTCTAAGAGGAATTTCATATCTTGCATTGCCAGGTAAAGTGGGACTTCTGATGGAAAAGACACCTGCATCCTAATCCACACACTAAACCCCTGCAGGCAGTTTCAGTGCAAATGGAGTAGGGATAAGGACAAAGAGCACCTTAGCAATTCCAAGAGGGGAATTTTGTTTCTGGTATTTGTTAAAACAGCCACTCACAATGGGGGTCCATTTGCATATGCAAAGTAATTGATATGTCTCCTATGAACCCCCAGATTTTAGGTGTATTTTGGTGAATAGTTGCAGATTTTCATCCGGGTCTGTAAGATCTTTCTCTTCACTTTTACTCGCTTGCTCTTAAACACCACCAGTGGAAGAGCAGTGATTCACCAGAACAAGAGGAGTAGGGAGTAGCAGGTTGTTACTTTGAGAAGACAAACGATGCAGTAGTGAAATCAAGAGGTCTCCATCATCCTGGAGAGCACTAGTGTGGAACAACGAGCCAAAGGAACACGGGAGCCTGCTGACACGATGGGACAGCCCACGGCTACGGCACCGCTGCCACCGACACGAGCACCGACCTACACTCCACAAAGCTCTTATCCTGAAATCAGCAATCCAGCTCAAACACTTCCATAAGGATCCCTGGTTATGTCACCATTTCCCTTGCCTGCAATGGAAATAAAGCAGTGGAACTGCGTAACACACAGGCTAAACCACCTGCACAATATACCCTTTTACAATATTAAATGTGTTAATGCAATTAACACATTTGTAGCCTCTTTTTTTTAAGCTAATAGAGCATTCCTTAACACCATCTCAACCCCCAGGGCTGTTGTCAAGACTTGTGTTTTCTTCTAATGCTCAACAGAAATATTTTCAGGGCAACGATTTACTTTTTATCAGGCATCTGTGCAGGGAGATCAGTGAATAGACCTATAGCAATAGCTTGCAACTAATGTTATTGCATAAAATAACTTTGTACTGAGACTGTAAATATTCACCTAGCTCCTCATTTTCCCGCCCTTATGACGACGTGCTTCACTTGTCCACTCTTCTGACATGCGGCAGGAAGAGTGGAGACACCCATGGATTTGGGCTAAATGCAGATCTGTCCCCACTCAGTAGTCACTAATCAAAGGTGCTATAAATTCATTGACTTCTTCCCTAAAAGTCAGAAGTGCTAGTCATGAAAATAGAATATATCTTTGCTCTTCTGGCTTGCAGCTGCCCTCTCTAGGTCTATACATTCAAATCAGCAAAGAAAATAGTGTACCCACTAATGACTTTGAGGTGGAGAGAGAAAGAGAGTTAAAACCGAAGGGTCTGCAGTCACTGATAACATCAGTTATCTGATTGCTACTGCAAATATTATGAAGGACTCACATAGCTGTATTCTTGATGATCCTTCCTTGGTCCATTTTCTGCCCAATACCATGCACAACAAACACAATGTGACTAGTCTGTGGTGGCTTGTCTTCTAACGTGGCTTCTTCTACATAGCCTCTATGTAGCCTTGTCCCACTACTTGATGCTGCAGGAAAAATATTATTCTAGATTAGTTACATTCAACAAAGTGTGAAGCTCTATGTACATTGACCAAACATTGATTTGTCTCAGATCAATGCATTAAACTATTCTGAAAATAACATTACATATAAATAACGTGTATTTTTCAATGTTTGCAGTTTTAAAGTTCTGAAAGATTTGAGCAACTGGGTGATATTAATTGTACTGGTCAATTTATTATAGGCCATTTCTGCTGTGACCACTAATTTCACAGTTGTTTTGAAAAAGAAAACAACAATAAAAAACAACCACTTTTTAGAAAACAGTTGATTGTCTATCTGCTTATATAGCACAACTAGGTACCCTTCTGTGTGCCTCCAAACATCCTCACCTCTCTACCTTTCTCCCAGAGCATGAAGTGATTATTGAAATGGTTTTGTCACAAAACTGATAGACTGGGCATTCTCTCTGAGCCCATTAAGACAGCTGGTGGAAAAGCGTCACAGTTTTTCACTTTTACAGGGAATATTTAATTTTGCTTCACGTAGATCCAGCTCCACGTTTCCCCACTCATTCTCCATGTCAGCAGCCAAGCCAAGAATCAGTCACCCAAGGCAAATAGAGCTACTAACTTTACACCCTGCTGCTGGCTTAGCAAAGCCACTGGCAAAGTATGTCTCCATCCCCCTCTAGTGATAGACCAACAGAGAAGGTAACAGCCTTGCACAAGGACTCGCTGTGCAAACGGGAGGAAGAAGAAATGCAGCAACCCCCTCAGATGGCCATGTAGAGGAAGACAGCACCTCTCCCCACGATAAAAACTAAATCAACTGATTTGGGATTTTTTTTTTTTTTTTTTTTTAGATTACTAGGAAAACAAAGAATGAGCATAGAGCATATGAGATGCGCAAATCAACATTTAAAAACTGCAGAATTAAGGTCACTTTTGCAACATGAGCTCTTGCCACGGTCAACACAGGCATTAGGATGATGCCTGTACCTACACGATCACATGGCAGTTCTTAGAAATGACAGACTTAGCTTGTCAAGTGAGCTGCTATTTGAGATACTTCCCTCCTGATTTTTTAAAATGCATCTTGCATATTTATTATACACTATACAAATCACATTCAGGAGAGAGTACTTCATTTCTCCTGGAATTTTGAGCAATAGCATTGAGTTATATTAATTCTTGGCAAATATTAATTAAATATCTGCCCATCAGCCACGAGGGGTATGAAAGCATCAATTACAGAGGCTTGGAAATGAGAGCCAAACCTGCATCTTGTCTATTCAGACAAGAAGAACAAAACAGGAGGACCTTGCTTGAATTCTTCTTAATGCAGATATCCAGCAGAGAGGACAGTTTCAGTGTTAGCTTCACTGACTCTAGGGCTGGTAGTTTTGAGCTTAAATGAGAAGGATTCCTATGAAAAAGAGTTCCCCTTCCCTTAATACACTGGCCTTTCAGATGAACAGTAAAAAAGCAGGAGCTGGAGAGAGGGGAAGGTATGATCATGTATTTAAGGAATGCAGCACAATATGCAAGTACACAGGGGCAAAGTTACGCTTGCAAAAAGAACCATAATTTTTTATATTAGAGCTGCTAGATTTTGCAACTCTAATATTTTAATATACTTATTATGTATATAGCTATTGCATCCAAAATAATAATGAAACAAGTAATGAAAATACATTGTAGCTATTCATGTCTAGTTGTAAGCACCTACAATAATGTAAAGCACCTAATATAATCTTCTGCAACACTGCAAGGACAAAATGGGCTCAGCACATATCAGAACTCCATCTTCTCTGCCTAGTGTAAAGCAAAAAACTGTTAAAAAAAACGGTATTTACAAGATTGTTTACAAACTCTGAGCAAAATTACCTTTGGAAAACCCCAGCTTTTGTGTGACAGTTCTTGCAATTTTAGATGTTGTTGCGTCGCTGTACAGATACACTTCATCCACACTGTGCCAGTCCACATGGTTGCGGCTCAACTTTAGACTATGAATAGCTGCAGCAAAAAGGAACAACATTTAATTTAGATGGGTAAGAGGAAAAAATGTCTTCTTAGGCAGAGAGTGAAAAGGGAAATTCACACACAGAGCAAAGCTACAGCTCTATTATATCTAAATCTGCATTACTTCTTACCTTGAAAATATTTCGAATTTAAGATTAATCAGAACATGAATTAGTTTGAAGGCCACCCCTGAGGACATTTCCCCTCATTCTCCTCCCACTCCCATTCCTTCTTTTGGGACAGTGACCTTCCAAAATCTACTTTTAGCCAAAAACAAAATACAGGGGGAGCAAGGGAATGAATCCCAAAAGACTGCAGGCTGCTGGGATGACCAGGCGGCTGTCACATGTGTGTCACTTGCTCGCAAAGAGCAACTGCATTCCTATTTTCTTCCTCCTGTATCTGTACAACGAGATCCCTGCTCTGGCTGTGCCTACAGCCTCTGCAGTTACACAAATAGATGCTTTCAAAGCTCCATTACTAGAAGGCTCCGCTGGACCTTTTCTCTTTTCAGAAGCGTCCAGGAGTTGGAAATGCAGCTCAGTGAACAAGCCTCTGAATGAGGATTTTCTGGCACAGAACAGAATCTGGGTCTTTCAAAAGCCACTAAGGGCTGTAGTGCCTTTGTGCACTCAGTGTCTTTTCCAGATTTGGAACGGCCTGAACTCTGGGACCAAGCTCACGCTGCACGGCTCGACTGTCAGGATTAAGCACGGCAGGCACGTTATGATGCAGGTCGGAATCTCTCCTCTAAGCCTCGGGCTTGCATGGGCAGCACAACATTGCAGCTCTACTCACTAGGAATTCGTATTTCACCAAGGTTTGGAAATCTGCTGCTTTAGCCTCAAATAACATGACAGATGAAACATTTAGAAGAGCTGTAAATTAGCAGTGGTTGCAAGGTGGCAAAGGTGGTATTTAGCTGTGTCAGCTAAAGGTGGTATTTAGCTGTGTCAGCAGGTCATAGTAATAAGCCTGCAGAAAGGGCTTGGAACTACGCCTTTATTTTTTTTTTATTTTTTTCTTTTTATGTTTTTTCCTCAAAAAAAAAAAGAAAAGCTCCACTTCCCCCCGCCTGAAAAAAAATGAATAAAAAAGGAAATTCTAGTTCATCCGCTTCTTGAGGCCATTCATATGAATCTTTATGCTCTTCTAAGATTTTCTGGCAAAATCTGAGCCATTGTGGCTTCTGATTTTAACTCTGCTACAGTACAGAAGAGCCACACTAAGCTCAGTCCTAAGACCTTTCTCCTGCAGCACTTTTGGGTGGTTGTGTTTTGCCACAGCATGCAGACCTAACAGCTTGAAAAACTAAATCAAGTCTGTAAGAAACATGAGCGTTGGAAAAGGAGGGCCCTGCTATTATGGCAAACAACTGTATTTGCAAGAAGTAACCAGAACTACACTGCTCTTCTACGCTGGCAGTACAAAGCAACTGAAAGGAAGGCGAGTGTGACTTGGAAGAGCAGGTACTACCTTAGGCTAATCACTGGCAAAAGCAAGAAGCATCCAGTGAGATTTCCCTGAACGAGCAAACAGACCTTTTCCTAAACTCCTTTGCAGGAGCAGAGAAGAGGCTGGGACCAGACACCTAAATTCAGAACTGGAGGGAAGGAAGCTCCTAGTAAAATTTCATTTTAGACCTGGCTCCAAAGTCAACACAACAGTGACATCCTGGCAGAGGTAAGCAGTCTAGGGGCAGAGCTGTGTGACTACCTTGCACTCCTGGGGATTTTCTACTGTCCCCAGATCCAGGGCCACTGTAGTCTTCACTCGTCATTCAGCAGCACCTTACCAGCAGGGACCTATTCGACCTACATTCTGGAAAACATCTCTTGGAGCATGTTCCTGGGGAAGCTGAAGGAGGAATGGAAGCAGGACACCTTCAAGACCATCCCAACAGTCTCCATGGCCAAAGGATTCAGAAGAGAAGGCAGACAGGGGCCCACGATGGAGTTGCTATGACTGTTGGAAGAACACTGATTTGGGGAACAGTGATCCTCAAATGTTTTCCCGGAATAAAGCCTAGCCTTTCTATCATAAAGAATATACAGATAGATCATAGAATTTCCCTACCTTCCCTACAAACTCTCACTTGAGAAGAACAAATCCCTGTCCCCTGTGAATACTGTTGCTCAAAAATACGTGTGTTGAAGGACTCACCAGAGACATGTATGCACCGAGGAGCTGCAAATGAAAATTCCTAACACTATTTCTTTATGTATTTAGTATTGCCTTTAAAAGACAAACTGAAAAGCCAGGGGCTCCTGTTAACACGAGCCCCACAGGCCTCAGTAGGACTCTGCTTCCCTGCCTCTGGAGAACAGTTGCTTACCTCTCAATTTACACAGGGTACTCAATATACACAGTGTACTCAAGCTCAGATTTTATTATTTTAAAAGAGGCACTTGCACTATACAGACTCCCTTTCTTTCCATCTGGCTCCCAAAATATGTAAGTTGGTGTTTGGGCTCCTTTTATCTCTCAGTTTCCCTTTAATCAGAAAATATGTGGACCTTTCAGGAAAGGGCATGATGCAAAACGTGCATATGGACAACAGTTCTCTCAATCTGATCTACCAATAAACTTTTACATTTTATATTTACAATTAACACATTTACATTTTATTTTTCTTAGTAAGTTTTATTTAGCGATACTTCTATTGTTTGCTTTTATCTTGAGTGCCTCTTCACACATACGTTTCTATGTCCAAAAGAAAAACCCAAATCAACAGTATATAGATCAACAGAGAATAATGTCTCTGATCAGAAATAGACACATTCCTTAAAAAAATAAATAAAAATCACACAAGTTACCTGGGCCAGGATACGCTAAGCCAACTGCTCCACTCTGCTTATAGACAGTATGCACTGTTTACTACGTGTGCCTCAGGGTCAACGTACCTGTTCCACATATCCCTTATTTAGATGGGATGAGATTTTGCCTCCCCTTTTTTGACTCACAAAACTATAAGGATGTCACCCTACATGTGATGTTCATGAACAGAACTGGGTTTCCCTTCCTCCCTTCCGAGACAGAAATATCTACCACCGTGAGCTTCAAGCCCTCTTGGTGTGCAAGATCTGCTCTTCAAAACAGAAACAACTCTTCACTTGATTATTGCTGTGCGCTCTCTATCCTTGTGCAAGATCTCTGCAGTGATGACAATGTCTAGAGAGAACAACATGGGACTTGCATGGCAGAAACCCAGCTGAGAAGTGCCAGCAGAGATCCATCGTGGGGGTAGCTGATCCACAAGCCATGGTGCATCCACAGCTGTGCAGGGACAGAGGTTCTCCGTCATTGTGCAGAGGAGCTACTATTTGCTAATCATCTAGGTAAGAAACTGCAATACACTTCTTCATGAAGGCCACCACTCCTTCATGGGCTTTGAATAAACTCACAAAATCCTCAAGTGGTCAAGAAAAAGGACTTTCTAGTCCTGGTGCTCCCATGGAGGAAGAAACAAGTCTTGTGAGAAGGTCTGATAGCAATATGAAAGTAAGCATCTTAAAAATCAGAAGATACAAACCAGAACTCCAGGTAGGCAATGACAAGCGCTAGAATCATTGTCCTGAACAAGAACTTGTGAATCATTTCTTTAAATATGAGATTATATACCACTCTTTCCAGACACAAAAAGTGACTCTTCCATGCCACAAAGATGGTTAAAGTGGCAAGTTCTTACCAAGAGATGTCACGAGGTGTCAAGAAGTCACTAAAGGATGCTGTTGCTTGGCTGTTGAAGCATAGGGTTGCAGAACTCAATTAGGCACAAGAGGGACATCATCTTCTTTATGCTTGATCTTCTGCCTCTGGGTCTTTCAGGAACGTATCTTCTACAATTGAGGACTCACACCAGGCCACTAGGCTGGGCTGAGATTCACTAGAATCCAACTGTGGCTGCTGATCTCTAAAGAGAGCAGGAAAAGGTGAAGGGTCTCCTCCGAGATCATGGGACAGGAACCTCTGTCCAGAGCAGACTTCTTGAAACTTTGTTTTCATGGGAACTTCTCTGACATTGACATCTTTTCTTCTCAGGAGGAATTTCCTTAGGTTTCCCCTTCCCAGTCACAGAAGTCCTTACACGCTCTTGCACATTGCTGAGCTTTCTAGTTTGAGATTGAAGACCGAAGCCACAGAAGTGACACCAAGTCTGGGTTTCTTCTGTAGCCCAGGAGCTACAGATGAGACATTTTTTAGGAACACAAGATAGACACCTAGAGTACTGATATGTGGAAGGCAAACTCCCTAGTGCGGATGGAAGAGAGCCCAATGCTAAACAGTACAGAGGAAGCCGTGCAAAACTAAGAAAGAAGCACAGGTGACAAGAAAGGGATCAAGAAAGGACTGTCGTCAGCTGGAAAAAAATCACTGGTTATCATCACTACTTTGTTTCATCAAAAAAAAATGAGCAAAGAAAAAAATCCCTCTAAAAATTTTACATATGGAGAAAAGAGGGAAAACAAAAGAGAATATAAAACATATTCCTAAAGCCTTGAAAAAACTAATCTGGATTAGACTCATTTTGAGGCAAAATAACTGGATAGCAGCTGAGGAGTAGAAAGCTTGCTGTGTCCCTTATGCTCCTACGAGCCTCCAGCTCTCATGCTTGAAGAGCTGAACACTTCCAGCAAAGGCTGCAGATGAACAGGTACTTTAACATGGCATTTCACAGGGCCAGTGGTTTAAAATTAAATACCTTCTAAGGTAAGGACTTGTTTTTAGTCAGTACTTTCATCTGCTCGCCACGACCAAAACATGGGGTGATTCTACCAGAGTTTCTAACTATACTCAAGTCAAAATCAATCTAGAAGAAAGGAATGTCCTGGTTGACACTAAGTTAACCACGAGTCAGCAGTGTGCCCTCGTGGCCAAGAAGGCCAACGGGATCCTGGCCTGCATCAGGAGGAGTGTTGCCAGCA
>JAVCKT010034755.1:0-12160 GCA_032273925.1 Rhynchotus rufescens
TGGGAAGAAATAATTCTTCATAGGCTCATTTTACCAGCTGCAACTACTCTTATTTTCTTTCTTAGACTAAAGGTTAAGATATGTAGAATGAAACTGCGCCCACGCTTGCTTAGGCAAAGTAGTTTGACGTCCCCCCCATCACAGGGCTTTATTCAACAGGTTACTCATGGGTTTGGGTTCCAGGTCTTTAGGAGCACTCGGCTTATTTAGGAATCAGCTTCTGTGGCTGGAGACATATTTTGCATTGACATTTTGCTTTAACTGCCACATGGTCTCAGACGCTAGCAATACCTGACCATGTTTCTTTGCATTGGTTTGATTACTTCTGGTAGCTCATAAGGTAGAGAACTATAATTCTCTGTAGAAGTAAATACTTATTAGGAGTCCTGAATTAATTCGCAATAAGCTCCTTAGAATCCCATAAAACACCCAACACTTACAACTGCTGAGGGCTGAGCTGCAGCTTTTTTTGGAACCAGATAATGTCTGTATTTCAAAACCTGGTGGTGATTTATAAAGACTATTCTAATAAGAGCACTAAAGGCTGCGTGCCATACAGCATAGCTTTCAGAACTTCGAAAAAAATGATTCTACCAAAGAATGTAAATAGGTTTAACCATTTTCAGCAGCAGTGCCAATACCAAGGTTTCAACCAGGGTGTCTGCCTGTACGTGTCTGGCTCCAGCAGTCAAGCCAAGTACCTTCAAAGCACTCAGGACGGTCGACTGGAACAGAGCGGCTCCAGCTGCCTCCCTCCAGGGCAGCAACCCACAGAATCACAGAATGGTTGAGGTTAGAAGGGACCTCTACAGATCATCTAATCTCACCCCTCTGCTCCAGCAGAGACACCCAGAGCACAAGGCGGCATCCAAGCAGCTTTGGAAGATCTCCAGGGAAGGAGTCTCCACAGCCTCCCTGGGCAGTCTGTGCCAGGGCTCTGTCACTCTCACAGTGAAGAAGTTCTTCCTCATGTGAAGATGGAACTGCCTGTGTTTCAGCTTGCACCCATTGCCCCTTGTCCTATCACTGGCCACCACCAAGAAGAATTTGGCCCCTTCCTCCCTACGTTGATCCTTCAGGTACTGGTACAAGTTGATAAGATCCCCACTCAACCTTCTCTTCTCCAGGCCCTTAATCACCTTTGTTGCTCTCCGCTGGACCCTCTCTAGAAGCTCCACATCCCTCTTGTCCTGGGGAGCCCAGAGCTGCCCCCAATGCTCCAGGTGTCCCCAGGGAGGAGCAGCCCGGCCTGCTCGGTGCCAACGCGGGGCCTCTGGCGAGAGAAGCGGGGCTGTTTCGGGACACAGCGGAGCGCACTCTGCACACGGCGCGGTTCGGTTCCGGTTCTGCAGACCCCCAGGATCCAGCTCCGAGGTTCTGCAGGCAGAGCACAGGGCTCCTCCCAGGAACACAACCTAGTTCTGCGGTTAAATGTTGAAGCCACGTGCAGGGGGCAAGGAGGGGTTTTCTTAAACACTTAGAGCAATGTGGATAATACATTAACGTTCATTGACTCCACTTCTGAGCGCTTTGAAGCAGAGCTGTTTTCTTTTGATGAAATATTAGATCAGACATCACTAAAACTGGCAGTGTATATATATATATAAAAATACATTTTTCCCCTTGTTCTATAAAACACTCCTACAAGAAAAGTGTTTATACTAAAACTAAGTACAATTAAATATCAATTAACAGTTAACAATAGTTTGAAGATAACACCTATCTATCATATATAACATATATGATATAACATCTATATAACATCTATCATAAGCCCCCAGTAAAATACATGCAGAGCCAAGTGTTTTGTTTTCAGCTATTGTTCTGACAAGGAGTGAAAGCAGCAGCTGAATAAAAATCTTGAATGATCTTCAAGAATGATACCTTGCAACACAACAATGGAAAATGCCCCTGCACTAACTATTGGCGCAAAGAGGTCAACACACCTCATTTTATTTCCATTCCCAAAGATTGCATTTACATACCCAAAGAAACTCTTTTTTTCCCCTAATATTTAGTAAAGACGTTATTATTGTTGCTTTAACCAAAACAGATGGACTTTTGCCCTGCCCTTCCCATCCATCCAGACTCTTTGGAATGCAGAAATTGTAGAACCTAGAACAAAGCACAAACTATAGGAAACATCATGGAGCTTCCATTGAGTCTATACAGAACAGTAATACTGTCCAATTACCGTAATATAAAAATGTAAAATTTACAATATTAGGTTTTGAATGAGATGCCTGTTTTCCACGTTGAAAAATAAAAAATACATATCTGAAATATAGAAAGCAAAGCACTAACTAAGTATAAGGTAATGTAAGATATGCAATATTTAACCTCCATCATTGCATTCTGCTTTGGAACCTCTAAAAATGGTTTTGCCAAAAAAAATAATACATTTAGCCATTTTTAGAAGCATAGCCAAAACTTCAAAGGCTTCAAGAAGTCTGTTCAAAACGCTCCAAAACAGAGTGTTTTTGCCTCTTTCTGTGAGTACAAGACCTTCAATTCTACAAAAAGCAGCAGCAATAAGTAATAAAGACTGTGCTCTCTGATAACTCTGAAGCTTCGAAGCTTCATTTCTTTGCTAAAGGATACTGAAGCGTGTATACATAGACATGAAATACTTTGGCAGGCTTTAAGTTGCTTAGTGCATGAATTTACCTGGAAAGTGCAGTTTACAGGAGCCTTTAGTGCCACTTAGTGTTATCTAAGCTCTATATGCTTTGCTGTAAGAACTTTATCCTCTTGGGGAAAGGCTCAACAGCTAATTGCATTTTCATCTTTTGCCACCGTTAATGTAACGAGAAGGTGGGTTAAATGGGAATTGAAGCAGGCTAAAACTTATTTTGGAGCATCCTGCAGTATAATTTACATGTTTTAGATCATTTAAAGAGGCCACATACTCATTCCTTCTCCAGGAAATAGTGCTGCTGTAGTCAGCTACATACAGCACATCTGGTACACGATTCATAGTGAAACAGCACTGCTGCAAGTGCCTGGAGTGAGTGCCAGCTAATCAATCTTATATTTATTGTGTATTATTGTGTATCACTTACAATGTAGGCCCATTGTCCAAGTTAAAAACTTATTTTAAAACATCTGCAATAGTATCATCATCATCTGCACACAATTTTGGACAGCAAAAAAAAAATAGCAATGAGAAGTGATGTAACTTAATTGTCAGCTCTAAAGAGGTGCAGGGTAGTGACAAGATGCTAGGGAGGTTTCCAATTTTAGAGGAATACATTTCAAGCAGCTTCGGTGCTACAACATTTTTGTAGACAACAGAAGAAAAATGGGCTCCACAGCCACCTTTGCATCATCTGTCAGCTCAGATGATGCTTCTTCCTTCCCCTGCTTCTGCTGCAGGTCTGAGCCGACACTTACATAGCGCTTATATAACTATACTCGCATTAAACCTGATTTTTATTTAAACACAGAAGGAAAAACTCAATTAAACTTAAAAAAAGAAAAGCAGAAGCTAGAAGAGGTTACTGTAGCAGCCTTTGGCACAGACAAGGCTACGCTCTTAAGAGACAAACAAGGGTGGAAAATCAACAGCCCTTCAAGAAGAAATTCATTTCAACTTGTTTGAACTAGAAATTCCCTGCACAAACTACGCAAACAACTTTATCCTTTCAATAACCCGGGCGCTTGAAGCCAAAGTAACAGAGCAAACTAAAAAATGTTCAATAATATTTTGTCATGCTGTAGCATCTCCTATCTGGGGAATGCTAATGTTACAGTTAACATGATGGGGTTTTATTATTGTTTCACACCAGTGAGGAAATTAAAGAGTTGATTAGGAAAGAGATGATTAGGACATGAGAGTCCACACCACTTGACTCCATCTCCACACAATACCAACTTCTTAAGGTATACACATCTAAAGGCTTATAACAAGCTTTTAATCACATTAGATACCCATTTATTAGAATGAGAAGAGAGAAGCTATTAAAAATTGTGGTCTCATCTAAAAAAGCAAGCATGCATTATCCTCAAACTTACAGATACATTATTTTTATACTATAATTTGATACGATTTAAAAAAGAAAGTGTACAGGCACCTCAAAAATAGCATGAGCTGCATGAATAAATAGATTGTTCTTTTAAGAATCACTGTTATTGGGCCTGGTGAAACAGCCCCCCATTTCCACCTCCAGAAATGCTGGATTACAAATTCCCAACCACAAATTCAATCCAAGAATACACTCCATCTAAGAATAAAGAAGATGGTAACTAGCCCTAAAATGTGATCTGACTGCAGGAAGATTCTCAATCTATTAACCAAAGCAGAAGAAAAAAAAAAGAATCCTCCTAAGTCTTAACATCTGATGCTTATGAAAGTATAATATTTCACTTGAATATACTGAATACTTAACTGGCCCAAATGATTTTCATGTACTGACAGACTACACAGGAATGTTAATTGGTAATTTTTGAAAACAGGCTTTGCTGAAAACAATAAAATTACAGATATGTAATTTTTTCTTCTAATTAACTTTTACAAGCTATTATATATTAAATATTTGTGATGTTGCTCATAAAAAAGTGGGTTTGTTGTCTCAAAAAAGGTACACCTGGATTTTCTTGTATTTCAGTACATTGAAACATAATCTCTGTAGGCAAATATATATCTATCCATATGAAAAAAACCTACAACTAGTTTTTAATGTACAAGTTAAGATGTACATGTTCTTGAGTTTATTCTACTTTTTTATTGTTAATTCAGAAGTTTGTACTTTTTACTGATATTTTATTTACAGCACATTACAAGCCTCATCATGCCAAGAATTATGTCCATAATAAGGTTTCTATTTTCATTCTACTCCTTGCCAAAATAGCATGGTGAAACCCATCTGTTGTATTTCCTGGCTCAAGTTAGACAAGAAAAGGAGACTCCGCACAGTCCCAATCACTGCAAATTATATTCATTAAAGCACATTTGGAAATGGAATCCGAGGTGCCTCCTCAAAGCAGACATCCTGCCTCACCCCGATGAAAATAAGAAGGAAAAGCACATAAAATAGAGCATGCAAAGACTAGGAGGAACTCCGAAGACTAGTAATGATGACTAGGAGACCTGCAACTGGAATCGCATCAGGGAGGTCCCAGAGCTGAGGTCTTCATGGAGACGGGGGCTGCAGATGCCACACATGGTTGTCTGGAGCTTTAGGGTATGAAGGTGCCAATAACAGATCAGGAGGCAGGTAAAACCAGCTGAGATGACTGGAGGGGATTCAGAGAGGAGGAGGAAAAGGGGCAATCAAAATAGCAGAATTAAAAGATTTCTGATATATGACTTATTCTAAGGGAACAGGAGTCAGCGAACATTCCAGACTGAGGGGAGCTGATTCCAAGGGTAAAGTATGTATTTCAGAACTGGAAATAGTTTTGTATTTAAGGAGAGCAATTATGAAATTGAAATGCCACATAAACATAACTGAAACTTGCCACTCCCAGCTTCAAAACAGACAGAGCTTAACTGGAAGCTGAAGTTCAGAATAACTGTCAGCAGTTCTTCTGCCACGCAGAAGGTTTCCAGAGTAACCTAATTCAACCTCATAGGGTAATGTCAAATCATAAAGAAATTATTTGCAGTAATTTGCAAAAATTATTACATGCAAGCATCAGCATCCCTGTAACATGTAGCCTTATGCCAAACAATCCTCAATCCCCTCGGAGAAACAGGCACAGCTAAATGTACTGCTTTTAAGGACCGTTGCTTTAAGAGCTCCAGAAAATAATGTCCTCAATATTAAAAATACAGCCCAGACAATCGGCCAGGCAAGAAGCTACATACTATTAGTGCAATCTGCTGCAGGAAAGATGAGGAAACCTTTATTATGAAGAACCAACAAAGTATTTAACGAGTCTACTTTTAAGAATAACTGTTCTCTGTGTTAACTTCAGATTAACAAATTGTACAAAGTCATTGCTTGACTTGGATCTTTCCTACTTCTACCTAAAGCACCTAAGCTTGGTACCTCTCCTCGAGGTAGAAGTCTGGGTTCCCTTTATATTTAACTGGAAAACACAGAAGCTCCAAGTCATGTCATTTCAAGTTAAATCTGAACCACTTTCTAGATTGCTTCTCTCCTCCTACTGATTCAAAAGGCAGAGCAAGCTCATTTTGGCTTTTGTGGAGGGGCCAGAGACTCCTTATTTTTATAGAGTTCATAGTCTTTATGAATGCATACTGCCAGAGTGGCAGCCTCCAATAAATTTGCTAAATACTTCTATATATAAGTGGATCATAGTTTCAAAAGGTCCTTCCCATCTGCACACTCATTGCATTTTGATGTGCTCTCTGAAACTGCCAATAGTCCCATCAGCAGCTCCCAACAGTAGCGGTAAAGTGTTTAGTCTTGGTAATACTGACATTAAATAGCATCTTCACAAAATACAGAATTTTGTTACAATATAGTCAATATTTATAAAATGTGATGTGGTTACATAAACCAGAAAGTTTCTTTTTTTCTGTTGAATTTACAGGTGAGTTTGTTCTCTTATGTACACATATTCTTTACTCTCTTTGATTCTTCCATCCTACAGATATTTGGACAATATCAAAAAAAAATGCAAATTAAAAGAGCATATCAGCTTCATTTTGTCAGTCTTCACATCTCTCTCTGCTTCTTGGAGTGAAGCTCGATTAAAGCTTCAACGAGAAGTGTCACAAGTTTATCAGATAGTTCTCCAGATCGTCCCTCTACTTATCAGTGCTTTAGAAAGATGCCTTTCTGTCAAAACACAGAACAAAACAAAAAACAGTATCACACTGTGCACACTGCAGATGCTTCCTGCAGGTTGTATTTGTTTAGGGGCATAAAAAACACTCTGCTCAAGCATGAATTGGAACTGAAACTATCTGCTCTTGGGCTGATAAACTGCTCTAGAGATGACACCTCATCCACATTTCATAGATTCCCGTTAGCCAGCACTTCCATACAGCCCCTGTTCTACAACACAGCATGATCCTCAGTCCAATGCAGTTTGTTGGAGTTACATTTTCAATATATCTCATCCTAATGAAACAATACGTCTGGTTATCTAGGCATACAACTGTTTAGAAAGGTAACTTTCAGTACTAGATGCAGCCTACACATGAGAAATTAATTCCAGGCACTAGTTCTCAAACACATTAGAAATGGTGTTACCTCAGACAAGGCTAGCAATGTGTTTCCCCTGTTACTAGAGCACTAAAATCAAAAGTACTTTTACTTTTCGTTTAGTAATAGCACTTGACAAACAAAGAGCACTGCAACAATAAACTGAAGTCCACTTATGGTTTTACTACCCTTGCTTCCAAAATAGAAATAGAAGACACTACTGGTAAAATCCTTGTAAGAAACAGCCATAAATTCCATTATTTTATTGACGTAGGTCATACTCAACACTGCAGTCATAAAATTGATGCCGCACTGTTTAGATAAATGGACAGCCACCTACTCTGAGAGAGCCAATTATGAACTTCCTAAGCTGCCGTACGCTGCCAACAGCGACGAAATCGCTCAGAAACAGAACAGTGATTTCCACTTTAAAACCCCCGAGGAGAGAAGAATCTGTCCTTTACGCATGATAAAATCTAGTGACACAGCAAAATATTGCTGCTGCAGTGTCCTCAAGGTGCGCCCTTCGCCGAGCCCCGCGCCGCCTGCTCCGAGTGCTGCAATAATCCATTACACGGGACACATTTACATGCACAGGAAGAGTTCAGCCGCTGCATCAGAAGCAAGCATGCAATAATTACACGTTATAGCTTTTTAGCTCTATAATGGTACTATTTTCTTTCATTTTTCCCCTGTAAATAAGTTTTGATTATTCCTTAGTAGAGACAGTTACTTGGATAGCTGAATTATTACATAGCAAGTAGCAGTATTCTGTATAGCACTGTTTTTCTTTGCTTAAGATCTATAGGCTTTTCACCTTGCTGGAAAACCAGTAATGGGTTAAGGCCCTCACAGTACAGGTATTATCCTCGTTTCACATCCAAGGAAACAAACAGGGTGCTAAGTTACTTCCACGGGGACTCTAAGCATGGCTGGTTAAGCCTTGTTCTGCTCTCCTGCATCTCTAAGCACCAGCACTTGTGGGGAGCTGAGACAGGTTTGCTAAATGCACCCTGCACATGCTGGGCATTACCACAGCTACCTGACACACAGACACCCACCTTCTTGTTCAACCATTTTTTTTTTAAGTTCCTGGCCTCTACTTTAAGCCCTTTATTAAGTAATTTTGAGCTGGAAGAAAGAAAAATAACACAGAAGTAGTCTTTAAAATTATAGTAGTTCTTAAAACACCTATTAAATAAATAATCTGAAGGTGTGAAGATTACCGTGCTGACAGGCCTAATAGGAAAGTATTAGAAATCCACAGCAGTGTGTCTGATGCCCTAGACCTTCCTGGGCTGCAAAGAGCAGCATTCCTGAACTTCTGACTCTAATAAAATACCCAAACACTTTGGGGAAAAGCTGGACAAAAGGGCAAGACCAGGGGTTCTTCTGCAGAACCTCCTGCCACCTGCAGCAATTTGCAGTTGGGGAACTGTAGGAATTAAAAGTGTTTCCACAAACCCAGTGGACTTTTCTTCCACAAATGTAACCCCTCACTTTTCAATACCCTTATGAAATGTGGTGACCTGCAGCATCCTGCAGTGAGGAGCTGCACAGTGTCCCGGGCTGGGGCAGAAATGCTTTCTGCACCTACAAGCAGAGATTTCACGCAGTGCCCTGTGGTTGTTGTAAGGAAACGGGAAGATTTGCGAAGATAACAAGCTGTGGGTTTTGGACACATTACTGCAAGCTGGAGCACTGGTTTATAACCTAGGAATGGAAGAACATTTTATCTGCTACTCTTGCATTAAAGTAGGTCAAAATCTGCTTCCCTGCTCCCAGAAAGGGACTTGGTGCCCAGACTGCCACAGAGGGCACGATGCTGACTTGGGTATGCTCAGAAGCAGAGCCCACCTACCTCTTTCTTTGAGGAGCACTGCTGCCATCAGCCCCACTTGCTGGATGGATCCACAGAGAAAAGAGAGAGAACTGGGGACTTGAGCTGTTCTCTGTTCCCCAGACACATCTACTGTCTGCTCACCGTCCTCCTCACCTTCCTCCCCGGTCTCTACCAGGTATGACATGGAGCTTGGGCACTCGAGGCAGGCAACCTTCAAGCCAAGCCAACCAACCTGGCACTGCACAACGCAGCTCTGCTGGTTCTCGTCTTGGAGCTACAACCACTTTCTATGACATTTCATTCTGGTTTTGCTCACTTGGCCTGCAGCAAGCACAGAGAGGGCGGGAGAGCCACAGAATGGTTGAGGTTGGAAGGGCCTCTAGAAATCACCCAGTCCAACCTCCCTGCTCCAGCAGGGACACCCAGAGCACAGGGCACAGAGCGTGGGCAGCGGTTCTGCTTTTGGCCCCACTTCTCAGATTGATATCATGGCAACAACCCACAATTTCATTAAAACACCTTGGGCCTTGCGCGCATCACTCAAGGCCCATTTTAGCTTTTTTCCTTCCTCTTTATTGAGAAAGAGAAAGAGAAAGAGAAAGAGAAAGAGAAAGAGAAAGAGAAAGAGAAAGAGAAAGAGAAAAAAGGAAAATGGGAACTTACAAGAAAATATAGTTGCCAGGGAAAACATCCATAAGTTGTTTACAAGTAACCTAATTATTCGATCTAGCTGTCTCAGCTGCTATACCAACTACTGCAGGTACTACAAGCTGCTCCGAAGGGACCATGGTCTACCTACAATTACCTTATGAAAATTTTCATAACGCTGAAGAACACATTTGCCTCTACCAGTTCTGAACAGCGCTGAATGCGGTGGATGCCATACTCGGCTCTGCCACGTACTCCTGAATTCTCTTGCATTTTATTTTTAACCAGCTTAAGGCTTTGGGAAGAGAGGAATTGTCAGGCTGCTTAAAAAATAACAGCAGCAGCCCCCACGCACACCGCGAAGGATTCTACCACAATTTTGCAAAACAGAACCACTAAAATATTTAACCTTCAAAGAATAAATAGATCTACCAAATTTTTGCGATAAAAAAATATGTTAACCTAAAACATCAATGGAATATCTTTAAATAGAGTTTACATGTTAAAATCACTAAATGCTGAACTTTTTTTCCTCTGTAACAGCCATGCCAATTCGTGACTTGCTGATAACAGTCTATCAATATGAATCTTAGACACACTCTGGCTTACTGCACAGTTACTGTTAGTAGAGATCAAATAAAACAGAGTAGCTAGCAAATAAAACTAGATCAGTATCTCTGATTTGGTTCAAGTATCCAATAAAGCCATTTTTTAACACTTTATTAGTTGGGGGCAACATATTTACAAACAAAATAGAGAACTGGCAGCATGGTAAAGGCTGGGGGATTTGATGGAGCAAGTGCAGCTAAACACTAAACCTGTGCTTGGAAGTACCTGGCTCAACATCCTGGTTTTAGGGATTTTCCTGGCTGACACTAACACCAGAATTCCCCTCGTTGTCTTTTAATGGTCATCATTGATCATTACTCATAATCACCATAAATTTCTATTAAAAAGTTTCTTGTGATACTTCATTTATATCAAATTAGTTTTTATTTTTTCATCCTCAAATCCTTTAACACTACTAGAAATATATAATGTAATAAAAATGTAATCAGCAAAATTACTATAAAACTATAAACATCACTATAAAACACCAAAATCATCACAGACCTAGCAATAGGCAGAACAACACAGTCTTGGTCTGTATGATTAGGCAAAATACCAGATATTACAGCCAGACAACATTAGGAATTCTGCTCCGAATGTCAAGAATGTGGTGATAACTTGAACTTGCCTTTATGCACAATTTTAACATTTTTTCTGTCTCTGCCTGTCAGAGTTAAGGAATGTCTGCATGGAATCATTTCTCTAGAAGTTTCCAGTTTTAAATACATTTGGTTAAAATCTAAAGTTTTAGCAATCTTTATTTTTTTTTAATCTTAGACTAATTTAAGCTTTTGCATAATAAAGCAGGCCTGCTAATCTAAACATGAATTATGAACCTCTACAAAGAGAGGTGACATCTATAATTTTGGCACCCAAAGGCAGCATCTGTTCCAGCGACATTTGAAAACTTAAAAAACCCACAAGTCTCTCATACTACGTCAGGAAAGCAGGAAGTATCGAGCAGTCTTTTTAACTTAATTACTGCTAATCA
The DNA here is from genome assembly GCA_032273925.1 of Rhynchotus rufescens. Classification (NCBI taxonomy): domain Eukaryota; kingdom Metazoa; phylum Chordata; class Aves; order Tinamiformes; family Tinamidae; genus Rhynchotus; species Rhynchotus rufescens. The sequence continues at coordinate 11,210 of JAVCKT010034755.1, forward strand.
ATAAGTTAATTTATTAAATGGGATGTAAATGCTGTTCAACTGTAACATCAAATTATAGTAAATAAGATTTTCGAACAAAAATAGGCACCTCTGCTTCTATGAAGAAGAGTTGCTAAATCTTTATGGAGGAACTTACAGAAGCGACATAAAAGGGAGAAGAATTCCAGGAACCAAGGTCCAAGCTTTGACAAAACTGGTTCTGCAACGTTTATACAGGGCAGCATGGATTAAAAACACAAAGGGGTATAAACTAGATCAAACTTGCAAGCAAAGTGATAAAAGAACAATAGAGAGAAATTATACACATATCAGCTCTAGAAGCAAATGAGAGTTCATCATTAACTCCAAGAATAAGGACATAGGTGGCTGGAATACATAGCCACATGCTTAAACAAGACTTTTTAGTCAGGATCTGATATTTGGTCACATTTTGAAGTGACCCATGTGGTTTACGTACATTCACGTAGATTTACTTATCTTTACTGTGAGTACTCCTCAAGACTGAAGAAAGAAGCTGTAACTGTGATTAGAAGGTTATTTTTATTAGAAAGTTATTTTTATTAGAAAGTTATTTTTATAAGAACACAGGTTAAGAACACAAGTTAAGTCATGATGCAAGATATTGTTTTTTCACCAAGGACGTCATGACACCAGGAGCACCTCATAGCAAGAGAGTTCCAACAGTTAATGAGATTCCTCAGGCCAACTGATGGCCCAAGAACCCTGATGACAAAAATAAGGCGTGCATGCAGAGCTAACACACTGGTGACAACACTGATTACAGTATCCAAACAAATTCCTAGAGTCATATTAAGAAACAAAGTCCAAACAGCACAAATCAGAGAGCAGTGCTGTACAAAACAGCGTTTCCTAAATTATGAAAGTCTTCAAATTTGTTATGAAGGAAGCATAGCATTATTGAAAATACATAGTTCAAAATATTATAATATT
>JAVCKT010034760.1:0-43526 GCA_032273925.1 Rhynchotus rufescens
GTTGGCCGAGAAGCGCAGCGCCATGGCGGGGGCGGGGCTATCCCGAGCAAGGGGCGGGGTTATGCAGAGCAGGGGGGCGGTGCCGACCGGCAGGTCCCGCCCCTCGGTGCGCCGCGGCGCCACCACGCGGCAGCGGCGGGAGCTGCGCGGCGCGCTACGAGTCCGCGTTGCGGCGCCTCGGCTCAATTAGCGCCTCCGATTAATCAGTTAGCGGCGCTCGGCTCAAGCGCTTAGCGACGGCCACAGCCCGCCCCGGAGATAGAGGGGCCACTGGCCCGCTGCTGGCCGAGCATCAATCCCGTGCCGTGTGGCTCGCTGGGCTGCTTCATTACGCCATAAATTCCCCCCGGCTGCACTGCCAGGAGCCTATCTCTCCCAGACAGAGCTTATCTCTGTGTCTCTCTCTAAAGCACGTTTTCATTTAAATCAACATTGCTGTGTTTTTAACGAGGGGTGCTCCAGCTCCCAGCCAGCGTCCGAGGGTGGCTCATCCTCTCACCCCTGGAGAAAAACTCCTTTCGCTTGGCAGGGCTGGGAGTTCGTTTTGGTTTGGTCTTGTATATTTGTCCTATGATGCTGCCCTGCCTCCCCTTCAACAAACTGCACAACGCGAGCTGTTAAGAGTCTCCCTTGAATGTGTGTTTTACAATTCCTCAATCGTTTCTGTTTATCCTCTTCTGTATCTGTAGCAGAATTGCAGCACTTCTGGTCCTTGCCACGCTGTCCCCGGGGCCCTGAGCTGCCCAATTCCTCCCTCTCCTCTTGTTTTACCGATCTGCTGCCATTTACAGCACGTGTTCTCAGCTGAGGGGACTGCGTTTTTTTTTTGTTGTTTTTTTTTTTTTTTTAGTTAGTATCTCCTGTGCTTTGCCAGTGTCCAACCCTAGTGCATCTTTCGCCATCACCCTTTTCAGCTCCGTTTGTTGCAAGTGGGAGTTTGTTGAGCAAGAAATAGGTTGGTAAAAGAGCAGCAGCCTCCCCCAGGCCTCACAGCCCGGCCCTGTCCAGCCTCGTCCCTAGGCTGCATTTGAGGAGGAAAAAATGTGTTTGCTTGGAAATGGGGGTCTCCAATAACTGAACCATAAAGAGAGTCTGAGGCAACCTCAGAGCAATGCAACCTGGTGCTGATGCCAGGGCTGCCCTGGAGTTGCCAGCCCTTCTGCCTCCTCTTCCTCTTCCTCATCTCCTGCCTGTCCTCTGGTCCCCTCTCCCCCTGCACCAGTGCTAGGTCTTACATGGGAAATGCGGGGAAACATGTTGCCCCGTCCGGAAAAGTCTTGATTAAGATGTTTAAGATGTTCGTGGGGTGCTTTAATTAGCACATTGCTGCTTTCTGGCCTTGCTTTGTTACAGCTTAGAAAGCAAAAAAAAAAAAAAAAAACAAAAACACCACACTTGGGTGAAAATCTATATATCATATTATGGGAAACAAATGCACAACCTTCGCCAGCTTTATGACTATTCTTCATCAGTGAGTATTGAACCAAGCCTGAACATGCTATAAATCCTCGTGGAGCTGAGACGCGGTGGCAAAGCCCGGTACCAGCGCCGTGCCCTGCACCGGCTGCCCGGCATGTGCCCAGTCTGGGTTGGGTGACCTCCACAGCGGTGACACAGCCTGGCCCAGCCCCCTCGTGTTTCCTGGTGTCACTGGGATTGTCCTGATATTCCAGGATTTTATGGGAAATTAATGAGGAGGCCAAGCACCACTGCAGCCTTTTGCGGGCGCCGGTGCCCGCATCGCCTGGGCCTGCTGAGCTGGCAGATGTTGTTTAACGTTCCCTTCAGTAATTAATAGACTGCTTCATCAATCTCGTATGATTCAAACATCTCGTCCCGCTCCTTTCCAAATACGGAGCAGAAATATTTGTTAAATGTGTCTGGCTTTTTCTTTTTTTTTTTTTTTTTGGATGATCATTAGCGTTCCAACAATTCCTGTGAGGAAAGGATTTATAGCGGTGCCAGGATTTCTCCTGGCCTTATTATGCCTCTGACATTCCTCCTGGTTCTGCCTTTCCCTCCCTGGCACAGGGCTTCCTTTAGCAAATTCCTCCTGATTTACGCCTTACCAGGTGCAGTGGCTCCTTTATAGGTTTCCCTCCGTTTCCATGCATTCCGTGCCCCGTTCCTGCCGCCGAGTGCCAGTGGGAAGGGCCGGGGTGGGCCGGTGCCGGGCCTTGTGGTGGATCGAGCCCCATGGCAGCGGCGGCTTCGGGCTCTGTCACAACTGTTTTGTCAGCTCCCAGCAATTCCCCCGAACCCCTATAATCTTGGTGCCAATCAGCCTTGTAACAGCTACCTAGGTGGGGAGCCATTTCCCAGCCAGCCCAGGGATTTGCGGCTCCGCACAAATACTTAATTAGCCACCTGCAATTAGCCCATCGGTGCCTCCCTCCTCCCGCCACAGGGCTTGGGGGCCCCTGGGGTGCTCAGCACCCCCCTGTGTCCCCAGAACCGCTGCCCACTCAGGGATATCCTGCTCCGGGATGCTGGGGACATGCTGGGACCTGGGGCAGGGAGGCGGCGCAGGAGCCACAGCCGTGGGGCGCCCCGGCCCAGCGCTGCTCCCCGGGGCCGGCCCTGCACAGCCTGGTCGCCGTGTTAAGCCATCTCTTAATTAATCAGGCTGATTGTAATGTGTTTTTAGGGCATTAAAATTCAATTGTGGAATTCTCCGCTGGCTGGGCGCACAATGAATACAGAAGTTTGCCTAATTGGAGCTGACACGCAGCCAGCGGCAGCGCCCGGCGGACGGCCCTGCCACTGCATCCAGCCTGGCTCGGCCTCCCCGTGGCCTCCCCGTGGCCTCCTCCCTGCCACGGGGAGCCAGGCTCTGCCAGGGGACACCTAGACCTTTGGAGTGGGGTGACAGCCTGCGAGCCACCACATCAGCATGAGGAGTCCTCACCATGAGTGCAGACTCCAACCCTTGGAGGAGGAACGCGGTGCCCCAGGGCAGCCCAGGTACACGGGGACCAGCCCGCCTGGCACCAGGCAAGAAGAGCGAGTCATTTCCTTATCTGCAGCATCAGGTCCTCGCTGTCATTACCAGAGCAATTATCATCTCATTTGGAGTCTTTAGCTGCCATAATCTGTCTCTTGCAGTGATTTATTCTGCAGGCCTCTTCTGGAGACGCTGCAGCTGGGGAAGGAGCCATCAATAAGGAGGCAACAAGTGCCCAGGGAAGCAGCTTCCCAGCTGGTTCGTGGGGTACCCCGGCCCCAGGCCGCAGCAGTGATGGGCGCTCAGCGCCTTCCCAAAGCCAGGGAGCACGAGATACAGCATAAGCAGGGCAGGACAACAGTGCCCACATTTTTTTGTGGAGTCCCTTCCTTCGTGTTTCACTTCTCTTGCTTTTTCTGGTCTCCAGATCGAGCCATTGCTTGGAACTGGTCTTCTCTCCCTTTTCATTGATGCCAATAATTATTTCCTACTCCCCACAACTCCACCAGCCCGTGAGCATTCACTGATGCTTCCATCAGCCGTGTTTGCCAAACACTGATTTTTCCTCACTTCTTCACAGCTCTTACACCTCGTATTCATGTCCCAACCTTTCCTTCTCCTCCCCTTGCAGCCAGGAGGTTGGGGCTTTCGCAGGCAGCAGAGGCACCTTCTGCGACGGCAGCTCCCTGCTCTGGCCTCTTCACGAGGCCTTGGGCAGCGCGGCCCTGCGGCCTTGCACGTTTAGGTGTTTCCCTGTGTCCTGGCTGACTTCCACCCAGCCCCGGGGCCACGAGTTCCACAGGCAGCTCCATGGGGAACCACTTCCAGCTCTGTGGTGGTGGGATCTGCACTGGGGTGGCCCTGGCGCCGCCTCGGGCCTCACACGCACCGGCCCTGCGGGCGGGAGGCAGCGGCATGGCGGGCCGGCCACACTGCGCCCTGCCCAGCCCCGCGGCCGCTGAACCTGCCCAATGGAAGCCGTTTCTGTGCGAAATCATCAGGAAAAAAAAAAAGCAGTAATTAATGAAGTCCCTTTCATTACCATTATGCAAATGTGATTAATTTCAGCGGTTATGAATATGCAAATATTACAATTATGCTCTAATTGCCGGTGTGCGTAGGGGAGCGGGCAGAATACCAAGTCTCAGGAGTTGGGGAGCGTCGGGCTGCGACGCCAGGGCGGCCTGGCCGAGGATCAGGCCCTCGCCCGGAGCACAGGCCGTGCGGGGAGGCCCCTGCTCCATGGACACTGCGCAGGACTCCGTTCCTCGCCACAGCGGCCGTGGGCAGCAGGAGGAGGAGGCTTCACGGAGCCGCGCACAGTTTCCAAGGCAATGAGACCTATGGGCTGCTCATCCCGGCAGGGTCATCTCGCCGCCGTGGAGCCTTGGGGAAAGGGCCGGGGGCAGTGCCGGTGGCCCCACACTCTGCCTCGTGGCGCCCAGATGGGACACAGACGTGGCCAGGTGGGATGGGATGCAGACACTGGAGCTCGCCCTGTGAACACTGCTCTTTCCAGCCGTGTCCCCATGGGACAGGCTCGTGTCCATGTGCTGGGAAAGGAGGAGGCCAGGGGCAGCTGGCACAACCCCCTCCCCATCCTGCCCCTGGCAGCTCCCAGCCCTAGGGGCTCCCTGCAGGCACCCAGAGGACGGGCACAGGAACAAGGTGCCACGTGGGCACTGGCCATGGGACGCCGGGGCGGCCCCTTGTCCCCAGCGCTTTTTCCAAACTAATTGAATTCAGAGAGATTTTTTCCTGGCAATGACAATCGATGAGCCCCGGGTTATCAGCGTCCCCCCTCCTCGGCCCTGGAAATGGATACGAACGAAGGGGAAAATTGAATTTGCAGCCATTTTTATTGGGATTTAATTGGGCAGTCTCACCTCGTTGCCTTAATCCTGGGTGTTGACGCGCACAGCCGAGCCGGCAGCTCCCCTTATTTATCACTTTTCAAATATTTGCCTCTTTGCCAGTGTGGGAAATCGATGCTCTCGCCCGCGGCATGCCGGGAGCGCCCTGAGCGGCGGCCGGGCGGCCGGGGATCCATCAGGCTCCGCTGCCGCTATCGACAGGGCGATTGGGGTTTAAGAGGCACTTTGATAGCAGAACTGGCACACATTAAGTGCTCGTCATCAGGGGATGATCATGACTTATTACCGCTAATTCGCGCCGCGGCCGCGCAGCCAGGCTCTTCCTCGCTAATCGTGCGCGGCCCCGCGTGGAGGCGCCAGGTCTCCGGGGACAGCAGTGGGACGTGTGGGTGGATGAGCCCCAGCTCCCCGGGGACCTCACATAGGTCTCATCCCTCCCAGGGGCCGCACTGGCCCCGGGGCAGGTGGGGAGCGCAGGGCGCTGCAGAGGGGCCTCACTGCTGGCGATGGCGACAGGGAACCTGCCTTTAATTTCCAACCTGGTTTTATTTGTGGCTTGTTCGAATCAAGCATCCACATCCTGGGTTGGTTTCCCTTCCCAAGAGAATTCCATGGGGAATTCTCTTTCGCATGTTTGCAGAGAGCACTCATGTCCCAGCGAAGCCCTTTCCTGTTAACCATTAACCCGCAGCGTGTCCCGCTTGCCCTCTGCCCCACAAGGTGGGGGTGAAATGGGAGCTCCTTCCCCTGCCACTTAGCAGCACTTGCTGCCTGCTGAGATCCGGGAAGCTCCAGACACGGATGGTGGCCGGTCCCACATCCTGCTCCCCTCGGTGACCCCGGGAGCGAACACGACCCTTCCGTGTCCCCGCTCTGCCTCAGCCCCGGCTCCCCAGGGGATGCTGTTGGCTCCGGGGTGACACGTGTGTCACCATTGCCACAGTAACCAGCCCCAGCATCGCCCCCTTAAGGAGGGGCTTAATGAAATAAAGTCTTAATCGCAGCTAAACGGAGCTGCTGACTCGCTGCTGACCCCGGGCTCCGAGGCAAAGCACTGTCCCGCTCCGGAGCAGCCCCAGCGCATCCTGCCCCGCACCAGGGCCCAGTGCCCCGGCCTCGTCCAGCTCCTGCCGACGGCAGCTCTGGCAGGGGCTGAGCAGGGTCCGGGCTCCGCGCTGTGGTAATTTGTTTCCATGTTAAGTGGTACTTTTCTTTTTTTTTTTTTTTCTTTAGCAGCCTGTTTAGGGGAACGGAACCGCCCCTGGCGTGAATTATTCATGGTGCCTTGCAAGCTCATTCTCAAAATATCAATTTCTCCCAGTCACGCCGAGCAGCACTTAAGCCTAAAAGCCTGGTTAAAGTGAGATGCTGGCCCAGAGTGGCACACAGGGCCTAGTGAGCACCAGCCATGCTGCAGAGCATGCACCCCGCACAGGGGCAGTGGGACCTGCTGCTACCCCTGCACCCCCCTGCGCCCCACTGCACCCCAGAGCAGGAGAGCCCCCGGAGCCCCAGCCAGGACACCCCTCGGGGCCGTGCGGGATGGGCAGTGTGGCTGGTGCCTCTCTTTAAAATGCGGATGCTGCCTGAGCGGGAACTTCCCGTTTCTGTGGCAACTGCTCCACTGGAGGCAGCGAGACGTGGCTCGTACAACGGGCACTGCTCCTGCGCCGGCACCCGCAGCCGCGCAGCCTGTCCCGCTGGCAGCCCGGCACGGTGCGGTGGGAGATGCTGGAGCCACGGAGCGGAGCCGCTGCAGTGCCCCGAGCGCGGCCGCGGGGCCGGGTCTCCTCCCCATGCCACAGCCCGGGCCCAGCACCAGAGAGAGCCCCATGGGCGCTCCTGCGCTTCGGGTCCTGCAGCTGCTCCCTGTGACCCTGCTTGTGGGATGTAGCCGGCGGCCCCACGTGTGTGTGTCTGCTCTGCTCGCTAACTCGTGCCCCAGGTAACTTTTAAATCCGCCAGCTGGTTTCAACTGCGTTTGAGAGAGACAGAGATCTCAAAGAGAATTAATTTTCCATGAGTTGGGGGAATGGGGAATGAGGGTGAAGGGGAAGTGGCCCCCAGGGGACAGTCACAGCACACGCTCTTGCCTTACTAATCCCTGCGGATTCCCCAGGGACAGCACAGCGGTGTCCCCCCCGCAGCGAGCACTTCCCTGGGCACACTGTCGGATCCCATCTCTGGCAGGAGACCCAGCTCCATGGAGGCAGGTGGCAGCCTCTGGCATGCACAGACCCACTGGCCTTGGCGCCGAGGCACCTTCGGGCCCCTCTCCAGTTTTCCACAGTTTGCCCAAGCTGGTGGCAGGGCTTGGAGGCCTGGCCGCAGGGTCCCGGTGCTGAGCGCCCACCCTGCAGCCGGGCCGGGGGTTCATCCGGGCACCCTCGCCCGGCTGCCCCCGTCGCCGCAGGCGCCGCACGGCCCGGGAAGGCCGCGGAGCCGGGGGGCGCCGGGGCCCCGAGCCGCGCGGTGCCGGGTTGCGATAGCGCCAGCGTTTCCACGGCAACCGCCTGCACCAGCGCGAGCGCCGCGGGTCGGGAGCAGGAGCCGGCTCGGCGGGACCGGCCTCGCCGCCCCCGGCCCAGCCCCGCGCACGGTGGTGCCCGCTGCGGCAAGGAAGGGCCTGCAGTGCAGGGCCGGCAGCCGGGCCCCCATGGGAGCGCGAGCCTCCATGGCCAGGGGCGTCCCCGGGGTCCCGCGCGCGCTCGGCCTTGCTCTGAGTCCCGGCGGGCCTGTTGCTCCGAGAGAGCTGCCGCGGAGACTGGAGTGGGCACTTCATCTCCCCCTGTAAGTTTAATTAATGGGCTGCAGCGCTCGCTCGGTGCTGCTGCCTTAATTGGTACAAGCAGCAAACGCTGTGGAGCCAGGAAAAGAAAAAAAAATAATACAAAGAAAAAAACATTTGGAAATGAAAAATATATTAAACGGGAAGCAGATCAATGGCTCTTAATGAAGCTGATTCGGGGCTGCAGGTCGCAGACTCGGCTGCCTGACGCCCAGTGCTGTTGAGGAGCCGGGGGTGCCGCACGGTTCCTGTCCCGGGGCGGCACAGAGGGTCCCGTGGGGGCTGCCCCGGCCTCCGTGGGCTGCTGGAGAGCACCCATATGGCCCTGCACAGCTGGAAGGCTCCTTAAGCACAGCTGGGGAGAGCCTCAGTGCAGCTGGAGGGCTCCCCCCATGCACACACATCTGGATAGCACCAGCACAGCTGGAGCGCCCTGCACAGCCGCGGCCTGGGGTGCCCGGGGCGCCGGTGTGTGCTTCATAGTGCTGGTTTAACCAGGCGGCGGCAGGAGCTGGGGCTGCTCTGCATGAGCGGGATGGAGGGGGACGGCAGCGCTTTGATAAGGGCTGTAATTGCCTCCGCTGTGCACAGAACATTAGCTGCGCTTCCCAGATATTTACACAGAGGAAAACAAAGTCATAACTCACCAAATAAATAATCTGCCAGGCACGGTGCTCCCCAGCCAGGTGCCCCGGCAGCGACGCAGCAGCCCCGGGTCCCCCCTTCCCCCTGGGCCACCTACACAAGCCGTGGGCCACAGTGCCCAGTGGCCGCGCGGGTCCCCACAAACTGGGGATGCTGGTGCTGCAGGAGCAGAGCGGCTGCAGGGCCCAGCACCCGAGTGCTGGGAGAGGGCACGGCGACGGTCACGGATGGGGCCGTCCACCCTGTTCCTCCCCACAGAGCCTCCCGTGACAGGGCCCGTGGGGTCTCTGCTCCTGCTGAGCGGGGCCAGGGGCTGTGCAGGGAGCCCAGCGCATCCCCGCTCCCGTTCGGCAGGAAGCTTCGTCCTGCATGACAGAGTGTTAACAAATTAGCACGGCATGGCATCAATAACTGCAGACTGTGGAGATTAAAATCTGTTTAACTGATAGATCCGGAAAAAAAAAAAAAAAAATCCAGCAAATGAGGCGTTGTGGCTGTGAGGGAGCTTCCTGTGACCGGCAGTGCCCCCGGGGCCTCCGGCACAGCCCACAGCAGGTGAAACCTGGTAGTGCTGCAGAGGAGCCGGCCAGGGCGTGCAGCAGTCCTAGGGCAGGGGTGACGCTGGAAGCTGCCCCTGGGAAGGGTGAAATCAGGGCACGAGGTGGGGACTCGGCAGCCGAGCAGGGTTTCCCCCGGTAAGGCTGTGCTCTCACATGCAGCACTGGACACAGAGCTTTTGGGAAGGAGAGGTCCCTTCAATCAGGTGGCAAAAGGCAGAGCAATGTGCAAGGGACGGAGGCTTGCAGGAAAGGGAATGCAGATGTTTAACTGTGCTGGGCAGAGCTGTGCAGCCGGGCGAGTGCAGCAAACGCTGCGAGCAGCCCCCAGAGCAGCCCCGGCCACCCGCAGCCCGTTACAGCTCAGCCTCAGCCTAGGGACAAGGGCTGGGAGGAAAGAGCAGCTCCTCCTTGCCCCGCGGCTGTGCTTCGCTCCGCTCTCGCCTGGGGTCTGCAGGGAGCACTTTGCTTTCCTGCTGCTAAATCCCAGCCCCACTAATGTGATTGCTAACAGCACGCGGCCCCTAATGGCTAAAGTACACTGCAGCCTGCCTGCCTGCCTGGGACAAATTGCAAATCTCATTACGGGGTCGTGCCCAGATTTTTAACATGGTAATAGCTCCCCAGCTCAATGAGGTGCTGGGCATGCTCACCCCAAGGTCCTCGGGAAAGGGCTGGGCAGCCGCACTCTGCTGTCCTCCGGGGCAGCGGCAGCACCCAGGACCCCCGCACTTTGTCCCAGGGCAGGTTTGGCCCTTTGTGCTGCCCTTTGGTGGGAGCAGCATGGGGCTGGGTACCTGCATGTACCAGCTGTGCCACCCACATGCTCCCTGAGCAGCCCGGAGAGACAGCGGGAGAGTCCAGCCCCAGACAAGGGGATGCCATAAGGCACCACTCATGGAAATGCCCTGAGTTTTGTGTCCTCTGGCACCTTGCGTTGTTGCCAAGGAGGGCAAAGAGTGTGGAAATTGCTGCCAGGCTTTGCTTCTGTCCCACAATGCAGGGGCACTTGGCTCCTGCCAGGCCATAGCATTGCTGCTGGTTGGACACACACAGCTGCTCCTCCTGGAACTGAATTAGGGGATGGGAGGGTGGGGGGAGAAGCTAAGTAATTGAAAATGTGAAATCCTTTGCACCTGTTTAATGCCTTGCACTTTCAAAGCCTGGCACCCATTAACTAATGAGCTACATCAAACATGTCCTCCCCTCGCATCCTGCTGGCCTCTCACTTTGCTCGCAGCCATTCCTGACCCACTGTCCTCACCAATCCCGGCACATGGCGTTGCCTCTGCTGTCCCCGGCAAGCTGCCTGGGCTGGGCTGCGCACCAGGAGTGCAGGCACCCTTGCCGTGATTCATCCCTTCTCTGCTCAGCCCAGGGCCCCGGGCTGCTTTCACTGCTGGGTGAATTCCTGATGCCTCCGGGAGCCGAGGGTTTGTGAGACTGTCACGCTGCGGTTGTCACCGTGCGTTCATTTTCTCAGCATCCCGTGCAAGCTTTAGAGCGCATTACGGAGCGAGCAGTGCATAGGTACGGGAATCGTTTTGCTTCTCCCACCTCTGAAAAGCAGCCGCCCTGGAGCAGGATGTAACAGCTATTTAGCAACGTGCAGCCATGATACTCTGGGGATGATGGCCAGCAGGAGGGGAATCCCACATCTGCCCAAAGGTAAAGGATACATAAATTGGGATTACTCAGATCAAGTGTTTAAACACTCGGCTCTTTCAAAGCGGCTCCCACTGCATCCCTCATCTATCCCGGGCATCCTGAATTGCACCAGCACTTACCTGGCTCCCGATGCCCACTAGAGCCCTCCATGCTCTGCAGTGGCCCTGTTCCCCAAATCCTGCCCTCAGCACCCCCAGTCCAGAGGGACCCCCTGCTCTGGGTACTCAGTGGTCACCATGGCTGTTCACACAGGGTGCCAGGAGCCGACAGTGCTGGGTCTCAGGGGCAGCCCTGGGAGGGCACCCGCTCCCTGTGGGCTAGCAGGAAACGGGATTTGTTCCTAACAAAGAGGTGTTTTCAGAGGACTGAAATTAATAACACAAACTCTAATTTAAAATTATATTAGGCTATCAATTACTCCCCAAGCATCCAAGAGCTCTGCCGGCAGCATCAAATTGCCAGCTGTGATAAATGGTTTTATTGGGATTTCATAAGGTCTGAGTTATTTGCAGATAGGAAATTTTGGTGGATTAATTAAAATTTTGTAACGAGCAAGAGCAGCTGGCCACTGCCCCCTTCTCGGCAGGCCAGGGACCGGGTCTGGGATTCCCCAGTGTGGGAATGGGGAGCTGGCACAGGGACAGCCGGAGTGGTGCAGGAATGGCTCCCAAACACATCCCTGGATCGTGTCCGGAGCCCCATGCACTGCTCACTCCATGGGTGCCCTGCGAGCTGCCAGGTGGGCAATAGTGACTCCGGTCCCCTGGCTCAAGGACTCGGAGCCCTTGCCGCGCTTGGCACCGACATTTGCAGCCACGGAGGCCGCAGGCAGCAGCACGGTGGAGCAGCAGCCTGGTCTGCAGCTCCCATTCTCCTGCTCTTGGTGCAGCACACCTGGGCACTCAGCTCGGGAGCAGGGGAGCCCTGGAGCAAACCCCAGCGGGGAGCAGGGAGACGCAGCGGCGGGGCCAGCGCGGGCGCCTGCCCTGCTCCCGGGGCAGCCTGCAGCCCCGGCGGGCCGCGCGCGGCACAGGCAGGGCTTTCCTGCGGGCACCGCGCAGCGCATTTCCATTTCACAAGGTCAGGAGACGCGCGTGGGGGCGAAGCGGCCCCGCGGCCGCGCGGTGCCTGATGTGAATGATAATGCTCAGCAAACAGAGGAGGGACTGCTGGAGGCCGCGGCCGGGCTGCTGAGGGGGGGCAGGGGAGCCAGGGCACCCAGGGGAGGACCAGGACCGGTCCTGCACCCTGCTTGGCCTCCAAAATCTGCAGGCACCAGGAGCTGCTGAGGGAGGCAAGGACCAAAAACGCACCGTGTCCCCAGAAAACCTAGGATGCAGAGGAAGAGAAACCGTCTGCATTTGGCAAATTGATGGAGCTGGTTATTAAAACCCGAAGGGCTGGGGCAGTGCAACACACCGGGCATCAGCCAGTGCCAGAGCATCCGGCCTTGCTTGTGCAATTCGAGTTCTCCTAATACCTCAGCAAAGAGTGGGTAGAAGAAAAGCCACTTAACACGGTTTATTCAGACTTTCAAAAGGGCTTTCGACGAGATCCAGCACAGGAGGTGACTATAGAAATTAAGTTGTCGTGGCGCGGGAGGCAACGTTATTGCGAGGGCTCGAGGGCTGGTGCGAGCTGAGCGGGCCCGGCACTCACACTGCCTGGGCAGGGGGCTCGTGGAGGGGAGGGCGGCCGCGCTGCTCGCTGTGGGGCCTGGTCGTGCTCAGAACCGGCTCTGCTGGAAAGGGGCCCCGCGGCGGGCGGGAGCGGCGAGTGCAAACAGCACCAGGCATCCCAAGTATCCTGAGGGACAAGTGCCTGTGGGGCAGATTCCTCCCCCCAGCTCCTGCCGGGAAGCAGCTGCTGGCCATGGCCCTGCACCCTGTCCTTATCTGCACCTTTTCCCTCCGTTCCCACTTCACTCCCTGCCCCTGGGGGCTGCAGGGCTGCCTGCTGGCTCCCTCTGCCATCTCCTTGGGAGCGGGTCCTGGGCGGCAGTGAGGGCCCGGGGCCGCAGAGCCAGCCCGCTGCTCAGGCCGGTTTGGCCACACGCGAGGCCTGCGTGGTGCCCCTGGGGCCAGGAGTGCTGCCCCCTGCCAGGGGCCTCCGGGGGGGTCTCCACTCCAAGCCCTCACCCTGCTGCAGACTCGGCATTTCCAAACCCTCTTCCCCAATCCCACGTGCATTTCTCCCTTGGCGCCATGGTGTGGCAGTGCCGACCTCACGGTCATACTGTGCATTATGGTCACAGTAGGCAAGCGCTGAGGGGCAGCAATCCCTTCTGAGAGGATCCAGTCCCTAGAACTAATCCCCCAAACGAGGCAGCCTCTGTGAGGGTGAGGAAAGAGCTGGCGGAGGGGAAGGCGGCCTGGGGCGCATGGAGGCTGCCCAGCTCCGTGCTGCCTCACGGGAATGAAGCCCAGGAAGCCATTGATGCCATGGGCACTACCAGGCGAAGGCAGGGGGTGGCCCCGCAGAGACCCCCACCACCCTCATCTTCCTCAGAGGAGGAGGAAAAGCAGGGAGGGAAGGAGCGGGAAAGACAGCCTAACAACAGACTCTCAGCTCTCAATCATCTCCTTTTGAGAAGCCGCATTTGCACTCGATCCGGAGTCTCTGGTGGCTGCAGACTCCAGCTCTTTAAAACCAAATGGTGCTTAAAATTAATTCTCTTCACTGATGAAAGAGTTTTGATTGATGAGTCGCGTTTCTCCCAATCCCACATGAACTTTTGCTCCCGCCGCGGCTCCGTCCGCGCCCCGCCATGGAGCCGGTGTCCCGGCAGGGCCAGGCCGAGGCCGCCCGGACGGCAGCGCCGCGAGGCGCCGCGTGCGGCCGCCCCGACCAGGAGCTGTTGCGAGGCGTAATTAAAGCCGACAAGGAGCAATTCCTCACTGCGCGGAGCTGCAACGGAGCTGCTTTAAAGGGTGGTTAGATCCATTTCGAGAGCTGCTGAGCCATTAATCCCACCTGCTAATCCCCTACCTGAACCTTTTACCTTCATCTTCAAGAGACCTTAGTGTCTGGCAGCTGTGGGGTGGTCTCTTCTGAGGGCGCCACTTCAATTTGTGCCTCCAGTTGCCTCTCTTTTCCAAGAAAGCAGTGTATAACCCTGTTTTTTTTTTTTTTTTTTCCCTCAACAGGCACTGACATAATTTCGGAGATTTATTTTGAGCCCTGAGGTAGAACAGGCAGCCAGGCCCAGCGCCCCGTTCCCACGCTGGGACCTGGGGCTAGAGGTTTCTGGGAGGATGAGAGGATAGAGAAGACCCTGCAGGGCAGGCAGCAGCAGCAGTTTTGTGGGCTCTGGTTTTCCCCCAAATCCTCCCTTCTTGAGGCACTGAGGTTGAGTCTGAACACTGCAACGCGCAAGGAGAAGCGGGACCATCTCCAGAGCGAGAAAAGTCCTGTGCTGAGCCAGAGGAGGCTGATTAGGGACAATCCTCAAGTGAAGCAGCAAAGCAAAACTGAATCTCCTGCCTTTTGCACAGCCCATTCCCAGCTGCAGTGGGTGGCAGAGGCACCGTGGGGACCGGTGCAGGAGGCTGGTGGCACAGGACGGTGACGGGCACTGAGGGGACAGCTGGGGAAGGAGGCAGGTCACAGCAACGACCTTGGCGAGCGGCTCGTCTCCAGCTGGCCCTGCCAAGGGGCTGTCAGCAGTGTCGGGTGTCCGGGATGCTGTTACACCGGCGATGCCTGTCTCCGCTGCAGGTTAATTATTAATGGGTTCCCACTGCAAACCCTCTCCCTGTCACTGCCGAGGAGGATGCAGCCAGGCCATCCTGGCACCCTGGGTCTTTGCAGGTATTGCTGAGGGAATTTTCCACCAGAATGAAGTGTTTTCCATCGCACGGAGCGGGGCAAAGCCACATCTCCCCGCATCCCTTGGAGCGATGCTGCAGGATGCAGCAGGGACACAAAAATGCACCCCTTGTTTGCAGGGGTGTCACAGCAGTGCCAGGCTGCTCTCCTTGTGCTGGCTGCCTTTGCAGGGCCACGCAGCCGCCTGCGCAGGGCGATCGCTGCTGCAGAAGCAAAAGGGAAAGCGCGAGCGAGCGGAGCCTGTGCGAAGTCATGGAGATGCCACTTTAGGCCACAACAAGGAGCTCAACAACAGAGTGACTTGGACAAATACAAAGAGGTGACTTTCACTCCAGAAAACGTGTTCAAAGCACTGCTCAGATGTTTAGCAGTATTTTCTCCCAGTGAGTCTCATGCAAGACTCAGATTGGCTTTAATCTGTTCTTTTAGTGGCTGGGAAAAAAAAAGAAAAGAAAAGAAAAAAGAAAAAAATCCACTTAATTTAAATAAAAGCCCCCTTATCTCAGTCTCCTCCATGAGGCAGCTCCCCATTCTCCGCCTTCCGGTCTCAGTCACGCAGCGATTTACATGGTAATGGGGTCTTTGGCACAGGGTGAAATGAGGAATTTGCAGCACTGCCAGCCCTGCTAGCTACCAGGATGCTGCAACGGGCAGAGCTGTGGGGAGAGGATCAGCGAAGGGCCCCTCTGCTCGCCCCCAACTGCCCCCCAGGCTCCGCGTGGGGCTGAGGTGCCGGTGCCGGGAGGCCGAGCGCGCCCGGGGTGCTGCTTGCCTGGACAGGAGCAGCCTTCCCGTGGGACTACTCGAGCTTGGCACGCACTACGCTTTCTTCCCGGCTCTTGCCAGATGGTGACTGGTGCAGAAAGGCAGAAATGTTTAGTAGATATTTCTGTTCTGTATTTGGAATGAAACGGGAGGATATATTCATCTCCAGATGATACGGTGGATGGAATATAAATCCTGCCATCTGTGACAATGGGGGATGTGAGGCATGAGCTCCTCGAATTCAGCATTTGCAGAGCACCCGGACAGCTGATGCTCGAGAGTCTAGAAGGAATGAGCTCAAGCCAGTGCTACGGTCTAACAAATCTTGGGAAAAAAAGGGTGAAAATCCAGAAGAACAGAGAACTGTTAGTGTAGGTCCAGTGTTCAGAAAAACCCCAAAGGCCTCATCAGCTGCACATCAGCTGGCCTCTCTAGGAGAGAGTCTTGGGGGTCTTCTGAGGACAGAGTTATACATCTTGTTGATAAAGCAAGTCTGGATTTCTCCAAATTCTTTCACTTATTACTACATGACATTTTGGTTTAAAATAAAAACATGCTTTTTTAGGAATTATTAGAGCTCACACTACGTAGTCTAAAATCTGTCTCACAGGCCAGTCTTAAAGTGTGGTTGTTACTGGGGAGACACTGTGGATAGAGTTGTCCTTAGCAGGGATCCTCAGGGACCTGGTCCCCGTTACAACGCTGAAAATGTTTTTGTCCCTGGTCTACGTGAGCGCAGGAAACCTGTGATGGCAAAGTCTGTAGGTGATGCAACGCCTGGTGAGGCTGTTAATAACGCGTAGGCCAGGCTGCTGTTTCAGTGTGATCTAAATTGCCTGGCGAAATGGCCATAATCCAGCTAAATACGTTGGAATACGCAAGGCAAGACACCTGGGAGCACAGACTGCAGCTTTCATTTGCAAGATGGGGCTTGGGAGGCAGCAGCCCAGGAGAAGTCTCAGCAACAATTGCAGGTAACTGCCACAACATGAGATTCCATTTCAACACCGCACTGAAAGCAGCTAATGCCTTCCCCCAATTTACACGGGAAGAATATCAAACAGAAGTAGCAGAGTGATCTCTGCTCTGCTCATGGCACTGCTGAAACCACCGCTGCAAGGCTCTTTCTAAAGTGGGCATCCAGAATTAGGAAGGACACAGAAATTCAGCATGGGAAAGCCAAATGTACCAGGTAGGCATCAGGAAACAAGCCCTGGTATATGACTGGAAGTGTACAAACCGCTTCAGCTTGCAGAAGAGAAGATTGAGAGATGCCCTGGTCTCTGCAAGAAGAGTTCTTGACAGTTCAGTAGTCTCAGTCTTGCAGAGAAGTGCACAACAAGAGCTCAAAGCTGTATGCAGACGTTAGAAAAATTCATCCTGGGAAAAAAAAGATAAAAGAACACAGCAGGAGGGCAGTAAATGCTGGAGGAGCTGGCTAGGGAAGGCAGCAAATCCACTTATGGGAGATACATAAATCTGGATTCTGGGAGAGGCTCCACAGCCCCATCGTGCTCGAGAGAGGAGAGAACAGGATGTGTGTGCTGCCCTCGAGGTGATGGTGGCACTTTAACCGCTGCATTGCAGCAATATTTGTCACCCAGCTTCAGCCAGCTCCGGGATCAGGATCAGGCCCTCCGTGGGGCCGGAGCATTTGGCAGAGCTGGCTCTGGGTCAGCCAGTGGGGCAGAGGCCACACAACCATGGGCCAGACACAGCCCACCATTCCTGTCACCCCAAGGACCTCGAGCAGCGACAGCCAGTCACTGTGTGAATGAAGCTGGGTTGGGTTTATCCCTGGAGGACTGAGAGTCTTCCAGGTAATTAAAACCCACGACACACATTCCTGATTGCCTCGTGCCAACCGGATGTGATGGTGGCCTTGACTTTGCTGCAGCTTGCAGCTGCCCAAGGGACCTGCTGGCTGGGACCACGTCTGTGTCCAGCAAGCACCGAGTGCCTTGCTGCCTCAAAGGGCACCCATTCCTGCTCTGGTCAGCAGGATCTGCCATTCCTTCCTGACACTGGCAGTGGCCTCTACAGGACAAGCATGGATAGGGAGCTGCTGCCTGATTTCAGAAAAGAGCCCCCGCCAAATTCCCCGGGTGGATCGAGCTTGCTGGAAAAGCCAGCAGTCTCATACATGGGCTGTATAACATGGTGCACACGCACATGGAAAGAGCTGATCCACTATTAATAGTGGGCAGAACGCGCAGGCTTCGCAGGGGAGCTGCTGGCAGGGCAAGGAGAGGATGCGAGTGGCTTCCCAGAGATGCTGCCTCCAGCCCTGCGACAGCTCCCAGGCTCCTGAGACCTCCTGAGCCCCCTCAGGATGAAGTTTGGAGGATGCAGATACCCACGTGTGCTGAGAACCCATCATGGCTTCCATAGTCGCCCTTCCTAGAGCTTGCACCGGGCTCGCTGATTCCTGTGCCTGTGAGTTTGCACCAACACAAGGTAAGAGCTGCACCTTGACCCGTTGCTTGCTCCAGCCATTGCTCCTCTCTCCTGCTCTCTGTGTGGCCCTGCCAGGCTAGCAGGGAGGCAGGAAGCAGGAGACCACAGAGCCAGTATCAGCTGCAGAAAGTCCCTAGGGGGAGAGTTTTTTGGCACAGCAGTTGCCTCCTGGGGTGCCAACCGCATCTTGCCTTTACACGCAGCCCTTGCATTAAGTGGCTGCCCTCCTTACCTAAATGCAGACAGGGCAATGCTACCTTCTTATTTCCACCAAGAGTTTATAGCAGAACACCCCCGCTCAGCCCAAAACGATAGATGTGAGTGCCCATACATCAGCATTAGCATCACCTGCTCTGCCTGTCCTGGATGGGAGGCTGCAGCCAAAGAGGTCAAAGGGTCTCCTTTTGGTGAAAGAAGGCTGCAGTTCCAAACGGATGCTTTTTCCTTGATTTTTCTTCCTTTTTTTTCTTCTTCTTTTTTTTTTTTTTCTAAGAAAAGATCTGTATTCTGTTGTAATCAAAAAGTTTGGAAGTTTGGTGTGTTGTTTCCCCAGCCTCTTCTCCCATCTCTTCCCTTCTCTTGTTCCTGCTCCAGAGCGGAGCAGAAGGATGGTGGGTGGGGACTGCCTTGTGACTTTTCCTTTTCTCTCTGAAACTCGGCCAAACTTCCTCAACTTTGGAAAAGTGACAAGAGGAAAAAAAGAAGCGCTAATTCTGGTGATCTGGAATGCCAGAATAAGAAAATCAGTTTTTCTTTTTTTCCAAAGACGCAAAAATCAGGAGTGAAAGGAAAATCCATGAACATTCAGATGGACAAAATGCAGATGGACAAAAAAGAGGGAAGATGAGCAGAAAGTTTTCAGATTATGATTTTGAAAACTGAAGCAAATTAATGTATACCATTTATTGGAACTGAGGAAAATCGAATCAAGTTCAGAATTTTTCATTAAATTGCTTCTCCACTTGTCTCCATTTGGGCAATAGCTGGAGCCCAGGCTGGGGAAGTCGCTGGGGCTGCACTGCAGAGCCCTTTTTGGTAACAAGAACATCTCCTTTGCTAGAAAAATCTCCCTGTTGTGTATCCGCACACTGAGGCTCTGAGCAGGAAGAGGCCAGGGGAGGTGTCTGAGCGGGTTAGGGCTCTGCATGAGGATTTCTGAGCCTGCATAGGCAGGGAAATGAGCCTGTGATGAGAATAGGTAACTTAGAGAAAGAACTAGAAAGGGAATAAGCAAAATATGTCAGAGCTGTCTCTGCGCTGAGGCTGGAAACCAAGGGAATAGGCAGGAGGAATGAGAGGTTCTCATGCATGAAGAAGGCTGCGGTTTCGCTGGCGTTGCAGGGACCTGGTGGGATGCTCTGCGACTGAAGTATCAGTGGGGAGCTGCTCGCAGAGGGGCCTCGGCTGGGGCAGCTACAGGAAGGAGCATGGTCCTCCCAAAAGCACAGGCAGGAGAGACAAGAATCAGCAAAATCCAAGAGACAGAAAAAAAAAAGGAGGCTAAGAAGGTTTGTTGTGGAGCAGCTGGGAGTGTTTGCCATCGCTCCCGTGCCTGTGGGAACCACAGGAGCATCGGGACTGACCAAAATCTGCTGCTGACCAAGGGCTCCCACCCAAGGGCTGCTTTTGCATGAGGCCAAAAAATCAGAACAGGTCACAGTGCACACGTGAGGCTCTCTAATGGCGAAGAACATTATTTAGAGGGGAAAAAACCTCATTTTTATTCATAATTAATCGCAATGCACATGTGACGTGCTTAAATTGCAAAGCTCAAACATGGGATACTTGAAAACTTAGTGACTCATTAATAACAGCCAGCCTTATATGTAGAATGCAATTAAGTAAATGAGTTACAGAGTGCTGTGAGAAACTGCCATAACCTGAACCTGAGCCAGAGGCATTTGGGAAGAGATTCCGCCTGGGCACAGGGGCGGCTGAAGGGCTGTAGGAGCCCAAAGACGAGCGGATGAGGAGGCTGCCAGCGGCTGCCGGGATCTAAATCCCTCACTGCAGAGGAAGGGGCCGTTTGCTCGGCATCGTTTCCAAAACAAAAAGCTAAAGTGAGGAAAAGAAAGCGGAAATGAGACAGTTTCTGATAAACAAGGATCCCTATTTGCTAAGTAAGTTTTGTTGGAAAAGCAAGGCAAAAGTCCGTTCGTATTTAACCACATATGCCACAAATGAAGCAGGAAATAACACTTGCTGCTAGTGACATAGCTGTGCTGCGCTGCCTTCAGCAGCAGAGAAACGACCACGTGTGGTGCATAGGAGCAGGACAAGCCCTTTCAGAGGGGCAAGAGCGCTCGACGCCAGCAGGGAAACTTTCCAGGGCACACGGAGAGAAGCGAGTGCGTAGCTGCCGAATGCCAGCAGCTTGCCAAGGCTTAGAAACCAGCCTTGGTCCACCCAAAACAGCACGTGCTTGGGACTGTCTTACTTGCACTTGCATCGTGTTTTAACACCCTTCTCTGAAACCTTTTGGAGTATAAACCTGCTCTTTCTTTTTTATTTCCCCACAAAGAAACCAGCCAGAAGTGGTGAACACTTTTGAAAAGGTGAGTTTGGAAAAGGATCCTTGAAAGTGGAGCCCTGGGCAGGGCTTTGCTAAGGCAAACTTTCCCAAGCAGTGGTGCCATTCGGAGCTCAGCAGCACGAGGGCTTTGGGGGTGAGAGCTGTAGCTGCCTCCTGAGAGGCAGATGCCACCTGTGTTGGTGGAACAGAGGGTGGACTTTGCCTGGGACCAGGGAAGGGCAAAAAGTACTTTGGAAACCAGCATTCCGAAGCAGCACAGGGCTCTATAGTTAATTAATCAGGAACCTAGATCAAAGGTTTCCTTCATATCTAAGATACAAAACAAAGAAATAACACAAAACACCATTTGTCTTCAAGCAAGCACCAGGTAATACATTTTGAACAATTATATCCAGATGCACCACTTGAGAACCTCTCCTAATTGTGAAATTTAGACTTGTATTTTTTTTGCTGTAAATGCCATGGAATGAAATACAGGCAGATATTCATCCCGTGCCACTCCACACTCCTTGTGACAGTCAAGCCCCACTTCAGTGTAAAGGTTGGGGCACAAAATGTCATTTACATTAAAAACTGTTCAGCAGCAGAATAGGAACATTTGCTATAATAAGCCCAGCCTGAGAGGATTCTCAAATATCAAGTTGGGCTGAGACCATCTCAGAAAGGAATACCACATTAAATTCGAAAGATCGGTTACTTCAGTGGTATCTCTACAACAACAAAAAAACCTCCCACTTCTAATGGGTGAAGTAAAAATGTAACATAATGCAGAAAATCTGAGAGTAATTGAAAGGATAAGAAATTTCAGATGGAGCTAATTCTATATCTGTCATTGAGAAACCAGCTTAAGGAGGGAGATTCTTTGGTTTACATTATTTAAGTACAGCTGTGACACATAAATGCTATTCTGTGAAACTACTGTCTGACAGGTAGGTTCTCAGAAGGAAAAAAAATCACTGTGAAATGAAGGGCATTTGCTTCAGCAAATAAACTGTGAAGAGACACGCTTAAATCTAACTTCAACAAGATCTTTAATATGCTATTTGGGTGTTATAAGGGTATGAGAATGCCCTTTGATATTAGTCCTGCTCCTGAGATATTTCACACAGTAATTGCCTACATCTTTAAGGTACGACGCATTGAAGCTATGGTGACTGCTATTTTAAATTGGGCTAGGATTCTGCAAAAGCAGAGCTGAAAACCTAGGCAAGTATTGCAGAGAGTAAAGACGATACTTCAGAATGAACTTTAAAAGGTCAGAATTTGGTCTAGCAGAATTACCTGTACCGGCTCTGAGCAGAGCTAGGATGGCTTTGTTGCCAATTTAGATAAAATAGAAGCAATAATTAGAATGTCTAGCCTGCAGGATATAAAGCAGATCTACAGAGATTTATGAAAACAATATACTATTTGGCAATATCTATTCCTAAATCTACAGCCAGCATTTCCTCAGGAGAGAACTGCATCAGGCTGAAATTGCCTGGCATCACGCAGGCAGACAAGCCCCGGGAGGACCTAACGCCGTGGTGATGAGGACCCTCGAACCTCACTGTGGACCTGCAGCCCAGCGGCTGCCCTGTCTTGGCAGAACCATTTAACAACACGTTATGGACCTGGAGGGAGCCACATGTGGTCTTGTGTTAGGAAACCCATGCAGGTATTTAACACCAGAATGGATTATGCTTTGGATGCCATGGCAGAGCTATGGCCCCACAAAGACAGTGTAATTTGAGGTCTCAGGCTGTGCTGAAGAGGGAATGCAAGGCAGTGAAGTGCAAAAGACCCAGTGGGGGTACCCAGGGAGGACACTCTGCAGTGCCTCTCTAGCACAAGCCCTGTCCTGCCAGATCGACCACAGCAAAAGGGATTAAAATAGCCCGTAAAATATTCCCTCTAAAGAAACCCTGCAATTGTAAATCCAAGGGAAGGGCAGGAGGCTGTCCTGGGGGAACAACCCTGCTCCAGTTTCAGTGGAGGGGATGTGCGGGCTGGGCTGTGCCCCGCTGCAGAGCACTCTGTGATCCCAGCAGCGCAGCAATTCACAGCCGGTGTCTGCAGCACCTACATTGGGGCTCCCAAGGGCTATAGGCCAGTGCACTGCACATACGTGTTGGATAAAAAGTTTAACTTTGGGAGATGCTATGCACCCAGTCTTGCCAGCAGCAAAATACATATGCAAGTAGCTTAAATGGCTCTGGATTCCTGACATACCTCTGCTGGACGTGCAGGTCAAATTCTCTGTAGCCTTTCTGTCCTGCGGCTCAATACCTGGCTGAGTGAAACCCACAGGATCTACAGGAAATAGGTAATAATATCAAGCTCTCCCTGTAAAGCTTTGGAATAACTACTTTTTCCAAGTGAAGATCAAGTTCCCCTGTAGAAGAGAGAAACACCTGGAGTTTTTAGAGGCATTTTTCAAGCAGAGCTGGCGAGCTC
This sequence comes from Rhynchotus rufescens, assembly GCA_032273925.1. Classification (NCBI taxonomy): domain Eukaryota; kingdom Metazoa; phylum Chordata; class Aves; order Tinamiformes; family Tinamidae; genus Rhynchotus; species Rhynchotus rufescens. Next base: position 22,496 of record JAVCKT010034760.1, read on the forward strand.
TCTATCTCCAAGAAGGTGGGAGGACATCACCAGGACTCAGCAATAACAGATCTGATTTCCCCTCTGGTCTGCGAGGTGCTGGTGCCACCTCCATCCATTCACTTGCGAGACAAAGCCAATGTGTTGGCGCCGGCTCCTTTGTCCTGTCCCCAATTAGCTGTAAGCGGCTGCTGGATAGTTTTGTCACTTGTGGCAATGGGCTGCTGGGAGGATGTCACGCCTGTTGCACTGCCCTGCGAGGGGTGCGCTGCTCAGCACAGCTCACCCATTAGCAATTCACGGATAACCTACAGCTATAAAATGACAGCCAAGAAATGCAGGTAGAAAAAAAAAAAAGGCATAAAAAAATAAAAAAAAAAGAGAGTTAAGATACAAGAGATAAGACAGCAGTCCATAAATACAGGCAAATCCATGACCTATTCATTAATCTGTCAAGACTGTGAGCACAGCGGATTCACTTGAAGATGAGCAGGTCCCCAAATGATGTATACTTAGAATACATAGCATTACCATTAACATGCTTGAACTGCATTTTAAACCTCTTCCATGAGGACAGCTTTGCTCTACTCACACTGCAATGTTTGTGCATTAATATTTTTATTTAAAAACAAGAACAGAAGGGCAGAGGAATCAGGGAATAAATCCGAGTCTTGCAGCAACTGAAGGCTGAGTTGGGCTGACTCCAGGGCGGTATGGGTTTAAAGAACTATTTTCACTTAGTTTCAGTAATGATAATGAAGAAATTTGGGATTCTTGTGCAGGAAGCAGAGGATTTATGAGAGAGCAGCTGGAGAGGCCAAGAGCAAAGGATAAACACAGAGATGGTAAAAGAGTATCTGACAAAACTCAACCTACATATTGTAAATCTGCAGGCCCAGACACAGTGCGCCTGAGAATTTTAAAAGAAATCTCAGAAAAGAATCTTGAAAAATAATCTTCCCTTCATTGCAGGAGCTCTCTGAGGCCCAGGAGAAGCCAGACAGGCCTCCCATCACCAGCAAGGTTGTGAAGGCTGTTCAGGCCTCTGCCCACCACCTGCCCACATCTCTCTGGCACGTAGGTTTCAGACCATTTTTTTTCATCCTTCTTGCCTCCTCCTTTCCTGCTTTCTCCTCGCTGCTGCCTTGCAGAGCCTACGGGCTCTGCCCAGGGGCTCCAAAATCTGCAGAGGACTCACAGGTAAAGCACTTGCTTGTGGTGAGTGTTATTTCCCTACATACACAGCCTTGTTTTGGTCCTCCTGGTGTGCTAGGAGCGATGTTTGCACTCCACCTCGGCTTCTGCACATAGGCTCTTTTTATCCCCAAGTAAGAAGGGAGCTGGTGTCGGTGGGGAGCAGGGGAAGCTAACCCAACCAAGCTCTAAATCTTCAAATAACCTGCAGCCTTCTCAAGTGTAGCCCTTTGAAAGCAGGAATTTCCATAGCCTTCATTCCCAGTAACCTGCAGGGCTGCAGCCCAGCTCCCTACCCCTCTGGGAAGCAGCTGCGATCCCCTCCACAGCCTGCTGTGTTATAGGGAAGGCAGAAGATAGGACAGTGCTGGAGAGAAAGTGAGGGGAATTTGTGGCATTAGGGTTACCGAGAATGGAGCTATTTCCCTTCACCTAACTCCTTGCTGCACGTAACTCACACCAGGGGTGAATCACTAAGATCTTGCAAGTCGTGTGTGTGGAAATATGGAAGCCCATGTGGGATGCACCTTGAGCCTACAAGCAACCTGCATTTTGGGGACCTCTGCAGCAGTCAGAGCCGGTCTGTAATCGGTTGCTGCAAAACTGTGTTCTCTCTTCACCCCAAAAGGGTGCTCAGGAGTTTGTAGTTGTGTGAATTCACTGGCTCTGACCCACTCGTTCGGTATTTGTTGCAACAAATTGCCTCCGCTTTGTGAAAAGATTGTTCTTATTATGCAACCAGCTTCTCAGTCTCCCACGTGGCCAGTCCACTCAGAGTAGTTTTTGTTGTAGTGCTACAATAAAGTTTTCTTTAAAAAATGAGGTATGGAATAGGAATGATGCCAGGAACAAAGAACATGGTTATGAAAGACTGAAGGAAGCTGAAGTTTTATAAATTAGAAATGGTGAGAGTCAGAAGGGATGCAGTCTTAGCCTATAAATACCTTCAAGGTAACAATATAAATGAAGGAAGGGAATTAGTTCATAGTCTCAGAAGATGGCAGGACAAGGAGCTTGAAGTTAAAGAGGAAAAGATGAGGCTGGATATAGGAAGTGCAGGTAGCAGCGGGCGCTTGGGCCGTGAACCAGGCTCCCTATGGGGTGCGCAGCCCGAGCAGGGAAGCGCCAGCGTGGACAAGAGCCCTCAAGGAGCAGCCGGTGACACACGCCGAGGCTGCTACTCGCGCACCACTAATTGCCGGCAGATGAAAGTGGGAGAAAAGTCTGAAGTTCTGGCTTTCCAACAAAATAGCATCCAGCGCTGTGTTCTCAGAGCGGAGACGCTGCGAGAGCTGAAGGGGCTGCGTGTTTGTTGCTGCGGAAAGCGCTGCTGGAGCCCTGGAGAGCCGAGTCCCCTCCCAGCCCCGAGCAGCAGCCTGGGAAGCAGCAGGCGTGCAGGGCTCTTCCTCCTCCCACCAGGCACGGGAAATTCGGCCTCTGCTCCCATTCACAGCATTCCCATTCCACTGTGAACTGCCCCTGTGGGTGGTAACTCCTGCTGGACACTGTCAGGGCTTTGACTGGCAGGGGAACGGCTCCAGCAAGACCTGCCAAGAGCAGATACCCCTCTCTGCCAGCTAGGAAGGGTGAGTGCAGCACCTTGGGTCCTACCACCACTTCCATAAACCCAAAGTATGACTGGCAGGCACTGCCAGTGAGGACAAATCCAGTATCCAGTGCTGCCACACAGTGGCCAAGAGGCATTTCGGGAGGCAACATCTGCAAAACCACCTCTGGGAGGTCTTTGGTAGCAGCCTGAGACAACCCTACGTTGACCTCAGAAGACACTGGAGCGGGCACAGGCAGGAGCTATGGACCAGAGCCCCAGTCTGAAGCTCTTTGCTCACCAGCCGGACTCTCTGCCAATGGACACTGTTGCCTGAGGTGCTCTCCTTCCCAGCAGTGGTGTTCGGGATGCACCCAATAATGAGCACCTCATTAAGAGGGATTTAAGTTTCTTCCATGTAATTTCAGCCCAGGATGTACATCTATACACTGTCAGATCATCCAGACCAAATAGCTTGCCACATGGGATTTTGGATTCTTTGCAGACTTACAGACAAGCACTTGCCCTACTCTGCTTGCAACCCTGAAAAGTAACATGATACCAACCAAGGTGTCGGGTGTGTGGTGTCAAACAACAGCCTCAGGCCAGGAGGAACAGGTTTTTTTAATGCTGGTACTAAAGTATGCAGAAGGGTGCTAATGGGGGCGCAGGTGCCTAAACCAGGTGTGTCTAAACAGGCTATAAATGCCCAGCAGTAAGTCAGCTTTGTGTTTGCTTCTCAGCAAGGTTGAGCAGGTGCCTCCCTGGGCTTCCCTCAGTCTTAATGGCTTCTTTGTGGCTGGAAGTGCTGCTGTGACCTGGCAGGGAGGTATGGCAGGGGTCACCACCACCCCCAGCACCTTCCTGTGTGCTCAGCCTTTGCAGGCCTCTCTGTCACCAATGTCTCCTGACCTGGTCCCCATGGGGCTCCACCTTCGTGTGCTAGCCTCACTTCTCCTGAAGCTGCTCCTGCTCTCAGTGCTGTCACTGTTTGAAGTGAGGTGGCTTCTGTCAAGCAACTAAATTTGTCACTGGCCTCCTGATCACTTCAACATGGACTTATCTCTCTGCCTCTTCATTGCAGAGTAGGACAAGCTGCTGAGGTGCCAGACCCCACCTCCTCCAGCAGTCACTGTGAGGAAGGTGTGGAGATGTTCCTGCTCGTCTCCAAAGGGGAAGAAGAGCCTGTTCAGGACTGCTGGGCATGTTCTGCTCTCTGCTTGTGGGTGTCCCTCTGCAGTCCTGGCTGATCTCATGGAAGAGACAAGCAGATGGGAGGAAAGGATGGGACCCTGCCTAACTCTAGGAGAGCTCCTGATAGACTCCTTCTCTTTGAGAGGTGCTAAAGGTAGGTGGGAGCAGAGTGTGGAGGAAGGTGGCCCCATGTTGGAGGTGTGCTGGATGAGAGTAGGGCAGGGAAGGAGGTGGAAGGCCTGGATGCAATTGCAGCCTTGGTGGGCAGCCATTCAGAAGGCAACTCTCCTCTTGGAAATGCTGACTTACCTTGCACCATGGATCTCTACAAACAGTCTTTCTAAGGCTCCTTAACAGCCATGCTGTTCTACTGGGGGCCCTAGCCCAGTCCTGCAGCTCTCGCCCGGCTGATGTGCTGCTGCCTTGTATTGCAAGCTCCTCTTTAATCAGCTGCTCTGCAGCTCCATGACCCTCCTCTGCTCTGTGGTGCTCTCCATCCCATGCTGCATGCACCAAGGTCAGGCTTTGGGCAACTGCTGTGAATGTGCCCAGGAAGTCGCAGTTTCTTATCTTTCATCCATTGTGTTTGCAGGACTCTTTTGTCAGCCAGTGCAAACAGCAAATTTGCTAGACATTCCCTGTACCTAACTTTTCAGACAACAAAAGCCAAGTGCCACCACACACTTATGGCAGCTTGAGTCTCTGTAGCTACCTTTTCTTCTCATCAGTGTCACATATACCTCCTTTCAAGGCTCTCAGCCTTCTAGCAGGGATTATGACCCTGCTGAGGCTTAGCTAGGAAAGCAATGCTTCCGACTAGGCAGAACTTCTTCATCTTTGGTATATTGTGTAGAGAAGAATGAAATATGTAGCAGAAAAGCTTAGAACTGAACCTATTTGGATTTGAGCTTATTTCTCTAAATTTCTTGAGTTTCAGTATCTAGCAATTGGATGATGTTACAGCTTCATCTGCTTAGCTGCAGAGCTATCAATTTTTTTTTGTCACTCATTCCTAGGACTCTTCAGCAATGTCCAGTTTAACTTTCAAGAGCATCTTTTTAAAGTGTTACAGATTAATTCCTCAACTGTTATTAGAAGGCATTTCTGATCTCTTATTACGACTCCAAAGCCATTTGGATTTAATAATAACCTCATGGTGTTGGCTCCAGAACTGGACACTGTAGGCCAGGCTTGGCCGTGTCACTGCCAAGCACAGAGGCAGTGGCATCTCCTGGCCAGCACTTAATGCTCAGGGGTTTCCCCAGCTTTTTGGCCCGAAACAATGTTGGCAACTCTTGTACAAATGCTCCTCTGTCAAGACTAATGAGTCCTGCACAGAGCTGCTGCTTCCAAAGTCCTCATTCTGTATTTGTAGCCCTTGCTCTTTATTTTTAGGCAAATGAGTTTACCATTACTCATGCTACACCAGATAGTGTTTGGCTGTTCCTGTGTTTTACACAGCAGTGTGAATCACTCTGGGGATGACTCTTTGCTGTTTGTCACCTGTGATGTTCGGAGGGTAGCTGTGGGGTAACAGCCTTGTGCTTCTGGCAGGCAGAGTGCTGCCTCCTGCCAGTTGGAGGGACCCTCTTCCTCCAAGTGGGGAACTGGCAACTCAAGCACTCGCTTTCTTCCTTCACCACCCACTTCCCCCGAGCAGGCTGGCAAAGACCATTTGCTGGGTTCCCCAGCTCTTGAGTGTGCAGGTTTCCTAAGACACATTTAAAAACCTGCAGATAGCGGGTGAATAGTGAGATGGCAAAATCTGAAGATGACACAAGATTGTTCAGGTTACTGAAATGAAGCTGAACTCAACTAAAGCTGCTTGCAGAGAGTGGAGAATGATTTCATTATAGTAAGTGAGTTTTAAAATGGCAGATGAAACACTGTTCATAGCTGCAAAATAATACACAGGGGGGAAAAAGTAACCTAAACTATTCATATAAATTAATGGGCTCTAAATCAGCAATTAATAGGAGGAAAGAGATGGTGAAGTCACTGCAGATGGTTCTCCGCAGACACCAGCTCATTGCTCAGCATTGGTCTAAAAAGCAAATCTAATATTAGGAATTATTAAGAGTAGAGAGTGAAACAGATAATGTCACTATGTCACCTTCTAATTCCACTTTATAGACATGTCTTAAATACTGCTCCCAGTACTGATTCCTCCCTTTCTCTTTCAGATTCCTTCCTCTCCTACTTGAAGTTTGTATTAAAGCAATGGAAGAGGTACAGAAGCCTGTGATATCAACATATTTACCAGATATCTGAAAAAGAGGTTAAACAGTGAAGTGACAACACTTGACAGTAGTTATGTAGGGTGAAAAGACAGGAATTGTGAAGAGATGAATAGCAGATTACAAGTCAGGCTGACTGGACAACAAAGCATCATTAAAATCAGTGTTGATAGCTGTGAAGTGAGGTACATGAAATGACACAAATCTGATGTCATGTAAACATGTTGGACTCAGCTAAATATTACTGCACAGGAGAAAAAGGTTTTGAGGTAATCACGTAGAAATATATGGAAATGTCTTCTCAGTGCTCAAGAGAAATCAGAGAAGAAACCAGAACTACTGTTGCCATCTGTATTCCTTCCTCAGTAACGGGCATGAGGCCCCATAGACACCCGGGTATCATGTGTGCTGGGAACAGTTCTGGTCTCCCTGGCTGGAAGAGCAGAGTGAACGTGGAGAAGCAACAGAGGGGAATAGCAAAAAATGGTTTGAAAAACAGATTATCAAGATCCAGAGCAGTTTCCACATGGGAAGGGCTTAATAGATTAGGACTCTTAACCTGGAATGACACAAGTGTGATAGAAGTTTCTAAAATCTTGAAGTCTAGAAAATTTGAATAGGGATTTCCTGTCCAATGCTGCATTCAATGCAAGAAGTAGGGGAATGAGGAAGGTCTAGGAGAATCTGGAGCTGAGACTGGTGGAAGCAGGGATAGATAATATACTAGGCTGGCACATGCTTTTGTCCACTGTGTGGTCTAGGTGGACTCCTGATGTGATCCTACACCTGCTGCTGGTCCTGTGAGGGCAGTGAGAGTGAGGAACAACTGCCATGCAAGGAGAGATTAGGATTACACACCCTGTGACAGAGAGGGCTGAGGAGATGGGATGGAAGTCTATAAAATCGTAAATGATTCAGAGAGTGATCAAAGACAAGCTACTCACTCTTTCTTGCAACAGAGGACCTGACAGCTCCCAGCTGAAATGGGTCACAGGTGTAAAACCAAAAAAAAGAAGGTATTTTCCCACAGGCTACATGTCATTTAAAATTGTGGAACTCAATGCCACGAGACAGCATAGAGTGTAAATAGGTTCCAAATGGGATTAGGCAAATTAATGTAAGATAGGCACATCTGTGACTGTGCAACCCAATCTTGTGGTTGATTTTTTTAGAAGCCTAAAGTGCCACTTTATTACAGTTCTAGCTAATTCTTCTGTGGCCCAAATGACTGAATACCATTCTTGGATTTCTACAAACTGCATAACCTTCTACGTATCTATTATAAAAAGTATCAAGTGCAAGCTTATGGTTTCTGGTATATTCTTAGCCTTTGATAGAGAATGCAAATGCTATTTTAGAGCATACCGTGAACAAGGCACTTTGCCAAGACAAGCCTTTGGTGCAGGCTGTTTTCTTTCATCTATTACCACGGCTTTCTGCATTACAGTATCTCCACATTTTTTGTGCCATCAACAAATTTAATGATTAACTTATGTTTTCTTCTTTCTTAAATGCTAAAACTTTCCAATTGTGCAGGGCCAGGAGGCGATTTTTAGGACCTTTCAGTTGCATCTGCTGTGAGTATTCCTCATTTTACCATTACACTGCCAAACCTGTTCCAAAGCTGTCAAGAAGCCACCATCTAATTCATTTAATCCTTAGCACATTTACTTATATGTTACTAATTAATTAAGGAGAATATTTGGTATTAGTCAATGTCTAGCAGAAGTCTAGCTGTAGAGAGTATTAATACACTATTACCTTTTTTAATTAAATTTGTCAGCTACACAAAAATATATCAAATTAGCTTGGTATTTTCCATAAATTCAATGGATGTTGGCTGTGTTTGCCAGCTCTAATTCTTCACCAGACTGCTGTCTCAGTCATTTTGCTATTTTGCAGGAACTAGTTGTCAGGATGAAAGCCCTACAATTGTCCTTTCTTAAACACTGGGCCAATAATAACTTTTTTGTTTTCTTTTGTTGTCTTTTTTTTTTTTAACTGATTCCTGAACTTTTCTTAGTTTCAAAAGTTTTTGAAAATCAGCAGTAACGATCCAGATATCTTTCTGTCTGGCTCCTACAAAATTCTCAGATGCAAATTATTGAAGCTACTGATTTAAAAATGGAGCTGTGCAATGCCTTCCTCCATGATCACTGGGAGTTAATTATGTCTCCCCATCATTTAACATGACATTGTCATCTGTCTTTTCCCCTGAACACAGAAGATGATGATTTATAAAAAACTATGCTTTTACAACTTCATCATTTCTAGTAATAGACCGATATTACTGGAAGATTGTTTTCATTCGAAATACACTTACCAAAAGATAGTTTTAGGAATTAATTGCTAGGCATAGCTTTGTAGTTAGATCTTGACTGATTCTTCATTTTTAAAAAATGAAGAAGATTAATCAAGATTTCAGTTTCTTCTATGTTGATTCTAAAATTTGTCCTGTGGTCAAAAACTACTTCTCAATTCAAATAATAATTTGAAATAAACATTAAAATAAAAAGAAAGAGGAAAACCAGTTTGGAGTGGAGAGAGCGCGCTCAGTTCTGACCATAGATCTGATTTTCAATTCCTTTCTGAAATTTCCCTATTGCACTAAAAATTAGAGTACACAATTTGGTAACTTCAGCAGTTATAGAAATCCTTTTGAAGGAGGCTTAATTTAAAGAAGACCAATGGAAGGGATGCAGTACACACCACATTGTTGCCCAGCCAGCAGATAGACAGTGGGATCAAGGTAGATGGACGTGGCTCTGAAAACGCTCAGGAACTGAGCCAAGCAGGAGGTTGGAAAATTCTAATGGCTGTAAGCTAAAGCACGAAATGCAGGAAATTAGAAAGGCAAATGCAGAGGTAGGAAAGGCTGGAGGTCGTGAGGACGAGTCGCAGCTTCCATGGAAGGGGCCAGGCTGCTGCGGACTGCAGCGCGGTGCCGTCCTGCGCGTGATGCTGCGGGGAGGTGGCTACCGTGCCCAAAATACGTTGTGCCTCTCAGCCCCTCTAGCTGCTCCCCATTTCCTCAGAGAGAAAAGGAGAAAAGACACAGACATGTCATATAGCCTTCCATGAGGAATTTGAGAGGCATAACAAATAGTGTTAGAAGGAAATAACTCAGTTTAAGAAGTTATATTTGTTTTTTTAATACTTATGACCTAAATATTTTAAATTTCCAAGATGTCTTAAGTATTCAAGAAATTTTATTAGCCTCTATATGATATTAATAATGGATTTGGTTTTCATTCCGGTTAAGTATATTAAACAATATTGATGTTTATAATTCTGAAAATGGCCCCAGAAATTCTCTCTATGAAATTAGCAGAAATTTTGCTATCGACTTCGATGGACTCGAGGTTTTACCCATAGCAATTAGCAGTCATTCTACTGTATAACATGGCTCCCTTAAGGTCTGCAGAGCTCTGTGTAATTATAACAGATTGTGTAATCAGTCTGACAGGACATGCAAACCAGAAAGAAGAGCCATGTCTCCTCTTTTTTAATTTAAAAATGAGATATTTCATAAAAGGAAGGCAAAATTTAAATGAGTACATTTTATTTATAAATGTCTAAAATGTAAGCTAATGATTAGGATGAGTTATAGAAAAACATTAAACAAAACATCAAGTCAGAAAATATTTATGTTCAGCATTCCCTCTCTAAGAGGGGAGGAGAGGATGCTCAGCTGAAGTTGCTGTGCCATTTTTAAATATGACTGGAGTATTTGCTCAAAAAAAAAAAAGCGAGCAAGAGAATCCTGTGAGTAAAGGATGGAGCCAGCCTTAAATTAGAATTTGCTTTAGCTTTGCTAGCTTATTAGGCAATCGGCATTATTTGGAAAGGCACTGTCAAGGTCGCCGAGCCCCAGATTCGCCACACTTCCCCCTTATGACTGTTTGCAAAGTTGTTAGAATTCTTAATATTTGTTTTGCTTTCTCCCGGATGCTTCAATGCTCTTGGTTTAAAACAAACACACACAGAGAAAAAAAAAAAACAGTGTTTCTCCAGCTCGTGCAGTTGCAAGTGACCCTGTTACTACAGCACGGGCTGCACAGCGGAGGCCTGGGGAGCAGCCCTGCAGCAACGCAGCAATGCTCAGCCCCTGCCAGCCTCCCCTTCCTACCACAACGAGGTAAGGGGGTGCACTCAGCACCCAGTAGAAATCCTAAAACTGATTTTTTTTCTCACAAAACAACTCTCCCTCACTGAAATAACTGTATTTCCTACATAAGAAACCCAAAGGAGAGAGGGGAGGAGAAAAAAAAAAAAAGTGCATGTGCACTGTGGGGTGACAAGGAGGCCTGGGGAGGGAAATGAAGCAGATGGGACATTTAATTCAGGGAACAAACTAATTTAAATCTTTCAAGGAGTTTGTTATTATTTCCAGAGTGTTAAGGATGCGTTTTTTTTTTCCATGCATATAAAATGCAACATCTCTGCTCTGAAAAGCTCCAAGAAAAAATGTTTTACAAAAATGTAGAACGAGAAAGAGGAGTCCAAAATGTTTTTTATGGTATCTTTTAAGAATACAATTATTTATTTATTTCAGAGATTTATTTAAATAGTCATAAATGTGCAGTTGGTTCAGATCTCTTGGGTAAAAGGCAAAAGTAGGCAGATTTATAAAGCTGGTTTATGTGCCAGGGTGATTGTAATGGCTCCTTCTGTCAGGTAAACACGTAATTAGGATGTTTTCAAATAAATGTATTATGCACATGATTGAAGCCAATCCAGGCTGCAGTATAAATATTATGCTTTTTAAAAGTCGTATAATTACATATCTACCCATGGAGCTTCTTTCCTGATAGGCATCTGTTTATGCAACACCACACTGTGGCTTTTCCACAGGTGCTGAAGCAGATACTTGCTGAACATGCAGACTGGCTGATTTTTAAACTGCAATATCTCAGCTTCCTCTCAAAATACCAATTCTGCCTCAACCCTTTTTTGCCTAATTGCTTCTTAGATTTATTGTTTAATTAAAACTGTTCTTGGGTTATGCAAACAACAAATTCCACTAATGTGTGTTTTTTCCATGTACAAATTATTTGCAGAGGGGTTATGTGTCCTATGATTTTGAAAGAATTACTTCTTGACTGGGCTGTCACTGCCAAGCATAACCTTGTGGTAAAAGCTGAAAGTTGAAGTTTATGATGGTAGCATGACAAAGCTTTATCTATAGAGTCAAAATGGCAATATTAAATGCCATTTGAAAGACTGATGCAGTCTTTAAGTCGATGCAGTTTATTTTATAGCATTTTCATTTAGACTGTCACCGCAAGTTTCATCACGCACTAGCGAAACGTAAGCAAGACTTGAGTGACATCTGGAATGAGGAGGCCCCCAGCAGGACTTTGAGGGACCTCTTCTTTCCAGGTCTTCCTCACCTTGCTGTGTCCCATGGGGACATGTGGGAAAGGGCAGTGAGAGCCTGAGGGATAGAGTACCACATGGGGAGCACAATATGATCCAAATGCTTCCCTGGCAGCTTCAGGAGCTTTCTCTAGGCATCTCACTGCCCATCTGGACATCTACTTGCTGGCTTCCGAGCTGAAGTTTTTAATTTGAACAGCTTTCTCTAGTCTGGACAATACAAAAAACATCTGCTGCAATCCCTGCACCTGGAGAAAGTTCTAGGCAGACACTCTAGCAATGTTACTGCCCCTTGGGTTTGCCCACTGTATTAAAAGAGCAAAAAAAGGCATTCAGCTATAAACTGGCAGCTGGATCGCCTCATAAAAGGGAGAGTGAAAAAGTGCAAGCTGCTCTGAAAAGAGCAGATGCTGCAAACTTTCCCGAGACAGGAAGAATCAGGCTCTTATGAGGTGTCTGCCTATCCTGAGTCTTTCAATATTAAAGGGCTCTCTAGCAGATTAGGGAGGCATAGCAGGAATGGGTAAAGGTGAAACTGGACAAACTCAAACCCGAGGTTAGGAAGTGTGCCTTTGACACCGATGGGAACTGCTGGAGCTGGCCCCAAAGGGATGGGGGGATGGAGCTGAGGCCAGCTGAAGATTCCTGGCTCTGTGGCTGCCCTGGTAGCTCTGGCAGCAAGTTTGCGGATGGGCTGGGAGGAGGCAGGTGGGATTGGGGATTAGGGGGAAGGCTGTAACAGGCTGGAGAAGTGACTGTGATTGGAAGAGGCTGTGGGACGGTTCCTGGAGGTGAGGAGGTCAATTGAGGTTCCCAGCTGCAATATCCCTGTGACTTTCTATTCCCTTCCCCATCCTCAGCCCAAGTTCTGTGGGTGAGGGACCCTACCCTGGCCCAGCTCTCCCCAGGTACTGCAGGTGTCCCCTTTTCTCCTCATAGCCTGCGAGTAGCTCTCGCCTCCCTCCTTTACCCTGCCAGCCTGCACAGGAGGGCAAGGGTTAAGCTCTGCACGCCGTGGGGAATGGGATAGCAGGTAGGATAGGAAATTGCAGGAGAACATGGGAGAAAAAGGATGTTTTGTGCTCTTGCTGTCAGGGTTAGAATAGGGGATTTGCAACTGGTGCTACAGGGAGGAGCTGCTTCCCCATGCAGAGAAAGGAAAAGCAGAGGCTGGAGTTAAATCACTCCCGTCCGCAGCTTCTCTCTGCTGTCGTGTCCGAGGCAGCTAGAGGTGCAGGACGCAGCAACCAACCCATGCCGTGGGCTGGGTCGCACCACTGACACGCTCTTTACCCAGCAAACCTACCCAGCAAACCTTTTAAACTCCAACTAGGCATGAGGCCATACCTTTTATGTTAGCCTTAACTTGTCATACAGTTTAGGCTAGCATAAACTCCCCAGGTGGTGGAGAGAAGTTCCACTGCTCCACTGGCAAAGCCAGAAAGCAGCCGGGCTGTGGTGAGCAGCTTTGCTATCCCAGCAGCTACAGCTGTTCCCCCAGCCCTGCGTAATGGCCTGGTGCCGGTTGCAAGGGAAAGGGCATCAAGGTTAAAATGGAAAAACATATATATATTTTTTTTCCTCCAGGTTGTTTAATCCGGAACTGTTGCCTAATGTGGCTCACAAGTGCTTCTGCTATCTGAATGGAAAAGGGAATTTCAGGTAGGAATAATATGATTTGGCTGCATGTTTTGGTGGTGGTCCTGGCTTATTCTGGATTAAACTGTACTTGAAGGTCAGGTCTTAGGATATCAGGTGGACCACTCTGTATATGGATATCTCCTTCACCAACCAAATGGTCACTAGTCTGGCCCTGGGTGCTGGGAGAGACTGCAATGGGTAGGGGGAAGACATAGAACAGATTCATCTTCCTACCATCTGCCTGCAGGAAATCCAGAATAGACCAGAGCAGCTGATGCTTGTCTTTCCTTCTTGTAGTTTCAATTTGGTCTGTTTAGATTGCTCTAAATCAACTCCCAAGACTGCAAGGAATACTATGGTGCACTAGAGGAATGCCTGAGGGAACCTTATTGTACAACTTTTAAAGATCACTTTGTATTTTAAGAGGAAAAGATTTTGAGTGAATTTATTTTTCCAGCCAAAAAGAATTGTTTAAGAATTCTTTTTTTAAAAAAAAAAATAGCCTGTTTTATTATAGCTCTCTTCATGGAACACTGTTGTTCCTTTTCAACTGAGAACTCTTTGGAGGATGGAGAGACAGAAACTGTCCTCCGTTTAATCCAAATCTGAATATGAAAATTACTATTTTCTTTCAGTATCGGTCAGACAAAATCAGAACGTACCTCGGTGTAGTCCCATGTCCTCTCTAACTGTGATCAGTAGTCTTTGATTCAAAGGAAAGTAGAAAAAAATCACAAAATGTGGACTGTTCTGTTCTCAGCCTGATCACTAACATTTAAAGGGTGGTTTGCACCCAAAAGTATGACATATAGTAATGCCAGGCAGTTTTACTCATTATATACAACACTGAATATTCTTTGTATTGCAGGAATGTAGTGCCTAGATTATGAAAAAAAAATGTAAAAAATCTTAAACATCTCAAAAGAGCGAAGTTAAAGGACAAAAGAATTAAGATTGTGGGTGACACCCCCTGCTTCTCAGTGACAGAGAAATCTCACAAACTGAAACGTTATTGAGGCAAAACAAAGCGCACCGCCCAGCAGGCAGAGCTCTCCTCCCCGCGAGAGAATGGAGGGAGAGAACAAATCCCCCAGGTCAGATATTAGTCACATCGCTTCATGCATGACTGAGAGGTGCCCAGATACTGCGGGGATGAGGCTAAGCCAAGAACTTCCCCTGAGCAACCTTGGCAAGTGGCCTGCTGAAGTGGGTACAAAGACTCGCGTGTGGGAAAAGGAGGGTTAGAGAGATGCACGCGGGGTGACTTCAGCGTTCCCTGTTTGGAAGTTTAACTTGGAGGCCGTCTGAGCAAGGAAAGGCTGGAGATGCTGAGGGCATGGACAGTGCCGGAGCGGTGACTCTGGCCTTGAAGTGCTCGGCGGGGAAGGGGCTTGGGGGCTGCGGGGTGTGAGTGTGTGTGGAGAGAGAAGGAAGAGCAGCAGAGAGGTGAACGCAGACAGCTGATCAGCTGAGATCTGACCGGAGATCTCAGATGTGAGAGCGGAGAGCTCGGAGCAAAAAGGCGTGCGAGGCTGAGTGAAACACCAGGTATGGAGCGGGGCCCGGGGCAGCGCGGAGCTCTCCGCAGGGGCCGCGGCTCCGCACCGGGAAGCTCAGGAATGCTCAGCCAGCCCTTCCGTTTGTCAAACACACCGAACCCTTCGGTTTTGGAAAAATGCCATCTCGAGGCGCTTATAAAAACAAAACCAAACACCACCCTCTGTTGTATTTGCAGAGTGTGTATTAGAGCCAACTCTCCCACAGTTTAACAGTTCGTCAGAAAACCTTTATTCCCAAATTTGACCCAAGTCTGTACTGTGTTTATTGCCTCTTCCTCACCCACTTTATTGCTCTTACTTAAATTTGCAGACAGTGTCTTTAAAGTTTTGACACATATTTTTCAGCAACAGGTTTCTACATCCGTTGCCCTGAACATCTTAATGGGAACAGCATTTAGAAATAAGACTTATTATTGCCAGAAGTTGTATTTAATGGCTGTACCTTACTGTTAGAGTTGTGATGGAAGGGTTTGTTAAACAAAATGTATTCCCTGAAATGTTGAGTATCTTTAATAGGAAACTTAGAACCTCCCTGATGCACAAAACAGCCCTTGCAGCTGATGTCTGAAGTGCTCTGAGGACTGCACCTGTTATTGCAGCAGAAGTGACCTCTGAAACAAGAAAGCCATTCTATATAAACACGGAGCTAAGTGACTTTCCCCATGTCTCCTCAAATAACACCCAAATATCTTTTCTTGTCAAAATCTTGTGCTTGTCCCATAGTATACACAGTAAATCATGACAACCAGTGACTTATTTGAAGGCTGGAGCCCAAAGCAAGAGGTGCTGGTGCTGAAAGAAGTTTAACCAGTCACCAGCCTCTAAAATATTAAGCCATAAAATATAAATCTATTTTAACAAACGCAGTTTTAAATGTCTTGTCGAGGCAGCTGGTTCCTGTTGTGAGGTTTTTTGTTGGTTTTTTTTTCTATTTTTTTTTTTGACTCAGAGGGACAACAAGGAGGTAGAGTGAGGGGTGAAAAGAACGTATTAAAGCAAAAATACCCAACAAGGAATAGCTTCATTTTACTTTGATAATACATACACATCCTTCTGTAAAAGCATAGCAAGATTTGGGGAGGTATTTATGTCCTTTTCAAGCTTAGAAGGTTGAGTGTCACATATGGCTCATTCTGGCCTCTTCCTAGGTGGGAATCGTGTGCGGCGGATTTCTCGCCCGCGCAGCCCGGCGGGTCTCAGCACTGCCAGGCTAATCCCTCCGCAGTCAGCCTGTACTGCACTACAATCTTCCAGGTAAGTGTGGCACTTCCATGCTGCTCCTGTGTAGCGAGGACTAAAATCTGGTCTTTGCACAGAGCCTGGACGCTGGGCTTCACGCAGAGAAAATACACTGTTGGTTATAAAAGGAATAGTAAAATTCAGTGGCTTAATTCTAGTTCTGCCAAGTTCATGGCTGCCTACAGCACTCAAGGCCATCTATAGGCTTCTAATAGATGGTCTTTTAGTTGGGCTGGTCCCCAGATCCCACCTCTGTGCTGTAGAAGGGTGGAGAGGGCAAATTCCACGGCTCTGCTTCTTTGTAGAGCTCTGCTTTAGAGGGGAGTCGCAGCGACTCTGCTGCGTCTGAGGGCTCCTGTGCCTCCTCCAACTCCAACCTTGTAGCCTGCATATAAAAGTCTGAGATTATCTGATGTCAGAACAATGCTTCATTTCCTTCATCTTTTCAAGATTACAGCTCTCAAATGCTAAGATAGGAAAATTGGACTTTCTATTACATCTTGAAAAATTCAGAATCAGATCTTCCAAGTTAGAAATAAATTTTGGTAAACAGCAACCGTATCAGCTCCTTTCAGGATCTAATAGTCAATCCAATATGTATTTCCTGTTTGCCTGGCAGCTGTAACAACAGAGCTGCCATCAGGGTGATCCTTCTCTCTCTTATTCTTACAGTCTCTGGTCTTCAAATTACTCTTTATCCTCTGTGACTGTTGTCAGAAGGTGCTGCTGCATACATAACCAAGGGCAGAATCTACGCCGCAATCAGAATGGAAGTTGATGACGCATACAAAGAAAAACACTGGCTTTGCACTCCTACCAAATATTAAAAGCTGGTAAGAGGCACAGTTATTTGAATAAGTAGCAGGCATTTGGGCAAAATCATTTTTGGCACTGAAAGTACTTTGAGATACTTCCTTTGCTTTACCATGAAACATTCTGTATTACTCCATCTTCTGCTTGCTTGTGGGCTAATTTTTTTTTTTTTTATTGCAGAAAGAGGGTGTGGAAAAGTTTAGTCAGCATAAAAATTTAACCTCTCTAACAAGGTCTATAAATTTGCTACAAGGATAAGGCAACGCCACTCCCTTTCCTGTCTAAATGCTTATAAGGACAAGCATTTAATCAAAAACTCGCTCTTCCACACATGAGCTCTGTTAGTTGCATTCCTCATCTAGTACTTAGCAACACTACTTGAAATTTTAAAACAGAATGGTTTCCAAGATGTCCGAACACAGTATCCACTATGTTCTTAACTACTTCATCCCTTCTTTATTAATGCTTTCTGCATGTTCTGCAAACTAAATATAAAATTAAAGAAGTAGCCAGGACTAAAAATTAAAATGAAAAAGGGATTGGGCTGGAATTAGAGTTTCCAGTAGATACTGCTTTTACTAATGTGAAAGCAAGGAGGGGAGCTCACAGTCCCCAGATGGATTTTCTGACAAGGCTGAAATTAACTACGAGCTTTGATCAAATATCAGGAGTCACTTCTCAACATTTGTCGGGGAAAAGGAAAAAAAAACCCCACATTTCTTCCCTGCAGCAAGTACAAAAGCCCAGTCACTCTTCAAATCTGGGCTGGGCTAACATTGCCACCACTAAATGACTTGGGTTTGTTTGAAAACCACGGTCCCTTTCCTTCCTAGTTTGCATGATCTGAAAGGTTGTGCTTTGAATTTGCAGGGAGCTGTAAAAGCCAGTGGGCACTGACCAGGCTCAGAGACTTTCAGCAGTGCTGGAGATGAACCGTCCTCTGGCGCACAGCACTGGGCTCGGGCTGACTTCGCTTCACTGTTCCGCCACAGGCTCCTGTGTGACATTAGTTAAGTCAATTAGCTGCTGTGTGCATCTGTTTTTCATCTCTGAGAGGGGGACAGTGGTAATTCCGCACATCACAGAAATCCTGCGAGGATAAATATATTGGTTTAGGAAGTGCTCAAATGCTAGTGTGATTAGTGCTCTTCTCCATTGCTTTGACTGACTGCATCTTGCAGCCTGGAAACGTGTGCTCAGCCAGACCATAAAGGATGGGTACTGAAGACCATGGGAGTACCTGTCTTACACTGACTAAGCATAGACACCATTGCAGTAAAAGCCACAAAAATGGGGATTTCTTAGAGATCTAGAAAAAGGAGGAGTACGGACCACGTTGGCAGCAAGCTAACTGCACTTACAAATTGTGTTCTTTAATTTATACGTACATGACGATTTTTAGTAACTTAAATTCCTCTTTCTGTTTAGTAAAGATTAGGGAAAAACCATGAACTGACCTTTTGTGGGCTTGAACATGTGGACACCATCTGCAAAGGGTCAGTATTCACCTGTAATTCCGCTTTTTTGAACAAGTGTCTTTTGGGAATGTTTTCCATGACACAGTTTTCATTATTTTTAACAGATTTCGTCTCTTTGTAGGAGTAGCAGGTCATTTCAATTTCTCTATCAGTGACCAGTATCTTAGGGCCCTTCTCTATCACATTTTATTCAGACTTATGTTTCTTCAGTCAAGTACAGTTTGTAGCATTGCAAAATTAAAGCCAAGTTGTTACCCAGATTAAAGCTACTGGAGACCAGGCAACCTCATGTTGTGGATGAAAATGTTTCAGGGCTGTCTCTACAGGTTTCTTCAGTCAAGAGGAATGGAAATGCGCAAGGCAGAATTTGTATTTGGAGAAAACAGCAATTCTAACAATTCTGTCTATGAAATAAAAGAGTATTGGGGGTAATATTGAAAAACTGGTGGGCAGCCAGAGTCAAGGCCATATGGTCGTCAAGCTGAGCTGTCAAGCAGATCTGCAGATGGAGCTGTATTATCTTGCATCAGCACGGAGTTGAGCATTGCACTAGGCACTTGTGAAACACAGCAGAAGACCTGACAGTACGATCAACAATTATTACAAAGGCAGGTGAGAAAAAAGTTGTGAGTATCATCTCTATAATAAGAAATCATTGGAGAAAGTTTCTGGGAGGCTCTCCAGCTTATAGATCCAATCCAAAATATTTAGCAAGCTGAAATGAACATGGAAATTGTTCTGACATATCTCAAAAAAGAAGAAAAAAAAAAGAATCTTGCTCTTTTATACTAATTTACTGTGTTAAAGGAAAGCAAATGCTGTCCCTTAGCATCTATCAATTAGCCTCCTATCAAATGATACACATGACAGGAATATGGGTGCATATGTTTGCTGTGGAGATCTGGATCAGATGGAAGGGAAAACTTCTCAGAGTCTAATCAAGAGCAGTGACCTCCAAACCACATGCTGTGAACACAAACTGAGACTTTGTTTTTTCCAAAAAAACTTGCCATTGAAATGACTAGGTGGGCTGAAGTTATGAGAGATACAGAAATGAAACATGGTGCTATATGAAATTTGATGGATCAAACTTGGGGATCATCCCTAGGACTCCACGTATCCCCCACTGTAGCGTGGCTCTGGTGACAACACACCAGTGCATCCTCTGCTATACGACTAGCTTAGGCCAAAGTCTCTGCTTTGAGGAACCTCTGACCACTGCAAAATCTTTGAATACTTGGAGGACAAATGGGGTAACAGTGCCCAAAGGGCAGCACTGTCTATGGGGATTATGCTCTGCACAGTCTCCCAAGTGCTCACGTAGTGAAGACGTTAAAAGCACAAGGCAGTATGACAGAATTTGGGGTGGTAGCTGTATGTGGAAAGCCTTTGTTTCACCATGCTGATGATTAATGGTTTACACCCATGGCTTACACCCATAGGACAGTCATTTACGTGCAAGTCTGAGCAAGAAGCTCCAGGGCATCAAAAGTTTATGAGGCGGCTCTGTGTCAGTCACATAAGCCCAGACTTGTAAAGGCGTTTAGGAACCTGTGGCTTTAGGTGTGTAAAAATATCTTAAAATTCTGTCCCAAAGAGCAGCCCAACGTCTCCACTCATGATTTTTTAAGCAGCTGACAAGATTAGCAAGGGAGCATTAAACCCCAAATTTTCCATTTTGAAGCGACATAAACAGCTTATTGCTTCCAAAGAAAACGATCAGGGGCTGGGCTTAGGTGACCCACCTTAAACCCACCACTATTGCTGTGGCAGGAGCGGAAGGAGCTGACTCCCGCTTGCTGCTCTGGGAGCTCCTGCTCCATAGCATGGATCTCCCACAGCCTTGTGCTCCGAAGCATCCTGAAGCACATCCAAATTTTAATACAGAGAGTGGAACCCATGGGCACTTTGGCAGCGCAGCGTGGCACGGAGCCAGCAACACTTACTCTAAGCTCCCCGGCCTCGCTGTGTTATGCACAGAAGGGCTGTTTTGCAGCAACGTTTAGATACTGAGTAGGAAGGGAAATATCTCTCAACCCAAGGGCTTTCCCGTGTCAGAGCTTCTCTCCACGAGGCAGAGGGGCAAGACAGGCACTTTTGATGTTTAGTTTAAGGCAGAATTGAGTGAAACATGATGCACTGAACAGAAGCTGGGCTCCCCGGAGTCGGGTTCAGTGATGGGAGGCACAGTGCACCTCCGCGGGCTTGAAGCAGCTCTGGGACAGAGGAGGAACCGCATCAACTCTGGAGGCGTTATTTAGCTCTTAGCACTGATGGAACCTAGATGAGAAGTGAGATCCTGATGAGGTGTGAGGAAGTCTCCAGAGAAATGCAGTTAGCACGAGAGGAAATGCTGGAGGCCACGGAGGAGGAAGCCCACCTGGATGGGGAGCCACGGTCCCGAGCGGGCGCAGGGCGCCGCGGCGGCGGGCAGCAGCTCAGCACGCCGGGCTCGGCGCTAGCGAGGTGCCTCCAGCACCAGGAAAACCTTGGGCAACAAACCAAAAAGCACCAGAGCCGTCGGCGCGGCTGACCTGACCCTTCAGCCATCTCAGTGGCACGGGGCGCCACACCTGTGTCGCAGCATTTCTAAATTCAGGTGCTCTCGCGGGGTAAAAGAGAGACAAGAGCCCAAGCAGTGGCGCAGCTGAGGGGTCGGGCGCGGGGCTACCGCGGTGACCGGCGGCCGAGGCGGCGCCGCCCGCGCAGACCGCGCCCCGCAGCCCGGGCCGCCCCGCGGGCTCCGCCGGCGCCGCCCAGTGGCGGGCGGGG